>JAMKCH010008539.1:0-84239 GCA_023653785.1 Ophioderma brevispina
AGGTGGAATTTTACAGTAGTTTAGTTTGCCCGGCACAAACTGTTTTGGACCGATGATCATTTTTTGACTGTCAATTGTCAATATACAATCGGATTAAGTTCCGAAAGTAAATTTCACGGATGATAGCGGACGGTCTTATAGATGCCATACGCGATGCTTGTACGTGTACACGATACGTGGATTCTTTGTTCCGTTGATCCATTGAAACGAACCGAATTCCAACTTCCATAAGATATCAGCTACGATGGCGTTTTAAATGACATATCTTATCATACATACAGAATCTACGCCTCATTAACATCACCCAAAAAAATACAGGAATTTACAAAACAGCTGTACGGAGGAATATCAGGGAGTGCAAGGTTTTGGGTGTATAATGAATTATAATAGGGTGTTTTGATATTAGAGGTATCGGTGCGCATGGCTACAGAGCGCATAGCTCTGTAGCCATGGCCCGTATGTTCAAGGGTATTATGTTTGTTTAGAGATTACTTTTGCAGGGGAAGTTTCGGAGTTTGAGTTTGCACAGGTAATTTAACAGAAGATGATTGATGTGAACTTCATATTTTTTCGTAATTTATCATGATATTACTAGATCTTTTGAACAAAGGTTTAAGAGATGATTTTTAATGCATGGGACCGAGACTGCCATAGTAAATTGCATGTAGCAGTTTCACAATTACCGTTTGGAAATACCAAAGGCCCAATCGAGCAGATCGTGTCCTTACCCTCCCTGTCAGAACACAGATAGTCTCACATCTGGATCGATTACGCCGTGACAACAGAGAGACAGAATGCTTGCTGCTTGCCATATTGTAGTTATAAACGGTAACGAGATGAATAGTTGGTGTCAAGGTCAGGTACCAAGGTCACGTGTTCAGGTATAGATACAGTTTGCTATTCGGGGGCGACCGATATAGATAAATCTGACTATGTTAAATCAAGGTCTTACATGACCCTATGCCCAAAGTGCTATTATTTTTTTCCAAAAGGACACCGTGTATTATGTCTAAAACAGTACAAAAATTTTTTATTTTTTCTTTTTTTTTCCCCCTTTTACATGATTCAAACCGACGTACGATGACGATAACGGTTTTTTTTTCCAATGGGGATCGTACGTCATTTTACTGAATGGTCCACCCGAAGCAAAATAATAACCCAATCAAAGGACGGGACGTATTAAAATCTTTATTTTTCCAAAAATGGCGGTTCTTCCATAATAAAATTCCTTTTAAAAGTCAACATCTGTATATTGTTCTTTAATAATTAAATTCCATTGTCCCCGCATGAATGTGAAAAAGATGGGCCATAAGTCTACAAACTGGAAACATAAGTCAGCCGGCTAAATTACCCTTACCGTGGACTGAATGAGGCAGACGGATCCCCGTGTTAGTTTTAGCAGGCAACAGCCACTTGCGCGCGGTTGCGGGGGTTATGCGTCACATCGATGACATTAAAAGGGTTGGCGTCATTGAGCACGACTGTCTATTAACCAATGGTGACGAATGTCATCGCTGATAACAACATTCACAGACGATGAACAGGAAATTGACATGACTGTCCGCGGAACCGACGGACAAGAGATACAATTAAATTCTATAAAAGCAAAGGAAAAGTTGTAACCTCCCTCAAAAGCGTATGCAATGTGTTGAGGTGTCTCCATTGTGGCCCTTCCTTAGATTAAGGGCTTCGGCAAACGAGGGATTAGTCAGAGTTCCTTGGTTGGTCAGTGTGAACTTCGGCAGCGACCTGCTGAATGGTGCGTCGCGTCATGCCTCAAGTGCAACACCTCTGCAGAATAATATCACCTGCAGTGTAACGACACTAAGCAAAATTTCTTAGAATCTTTTGTAAGTGGCTACACGGTTGATGTATGATTGATACGAATCTTTCACGCGCAACGGGCTTATAACCAGTTACTTACATTGCTTGCTGAAAAACCCCGTTTTTTTACCAGTTTTTTCAGTTGGTCGCTAAACATGAGTTTAATACATCTCTGGAGACAGCAATGTGACATTGTCGTGGAGGGTGCCCAATTGGGGCTGGGTAATATAGCTCTGGTAGTTTCCAGGTAATTTCAGACTAGTGACGACCAAATTGGTTGACCAACTCATGGTTCATCGACACCCAGGGCTGTTTTTTCTGGCCTTCTGTTGTTCTTGGTTTTCTTAATGACTGGTTAGGGTGTGCGAAATTGGGCGGCTCAGTCAGGTGCCTCAGTTGCGTGCGGCGGATTGGTGGTGAATCAATTTACCTAATAACATAAAGAAATAAAATGGGTGTCACCCGGAAAGCATAAATGCAATCAAAAAGTTTTAGATTGTCTCATATTGGCTGAGAATACAACATACATAAACTACATAAGCTTTTAGTTTTCCTCGCTATTGTAACATAAAATACATAATGTACAAACTACATCATATTTAAGTTGGATCATATTGACCGAAATAAAACATAAAATATAAGCATTTAGGTCGCCTCGATGGCCATGAGTCCTTGTTTATTCATTCAAATCAGTTCGGGTTTCACATCAATCAACAGATAAAATGCATCAATAAGTTTTAAATTGCCTTATATTGGCTAAGTCGCTGGTATAATATTTCAATCAATTAGGTAGTTTTCATAATTTAACATAGAATACACCAATATTTAAGTCGCAGCATCAATTGGCTGGATAAAAAAAAAATACATTAATAAGCTTTAGGTCGCCTCAAATTGGCTAAAGTCCTTTGGTTCATCAAATCAATTAGAATAAACTGCATCATAAGGTTTAGGTTGCCCATATTGGCTGAAATAAAACATACATATACAATAGCTTTTAGTTCGCCCCCCTCGGTAATTGTAAACAAAAATACATCAATGTCAACATAAAAGTACATCAATATTTAAGTTGCCTCATAATGGCTGAAATAAAGCCTAATAAACATTTAGGTCGCCGCCTCGAATTGGCTAAGTCCGCTTTGTTAAATATTCAAAATCATTTATGTTTCAATCGGTTTAACAATACAATCCAATAAGTTTGTTAGAATCTTCCTCATATTGGCTAAGAAGTAAGTCGCATTGGTTATATTCAATATTTAGGTTGTTTTCATAAATGTAACTTAGATACAACAAATATATAATTCATCATATTGGCGGAGATAAAAAAAAAATACATTAATAAGCATTTAGGGATCGCCTCACTTGTCCTAAGTCCTGTTGAAGCTTCTCTTTTTCCCTTCCCCTTCCTTATCTCCACTGTCCTCCCTCCGTTTTCTGTTTGCCTCATATTGGTGAGATAATACGAATACATTTCATCTTTTATTTCGCCTCGTATTGGCTAAGTCGCTTTTATCACCTTCGAATCATTTAGAATAAACTTGCATCCGTAAATTTTATGTTCCCTCTATTGGCTGAGATAAAACATAATAAAAACATAGTTTTTTAGGTCTCCCACAAATTGGCTAAGTCGATTGGTTTTACCTTCAAATCAGTTAGAATGTTTTTCAGAAATTCATCATAAAATACATTACTAAGTTTTAGTTTGGCCTCATATTGGCTGAGATCAAACATCCTACAATACAATAGGCTTTAGTTCGCCTCGTATTATTACATACAATTCATCAATATGTAACGAAAATACATCAATATTTAGATCCGCTCATATGCTGAAATAAAACATAGTCTTTTAAGTTGCCTCAATTGGGCTAAGTCGCCTGATCACAATCGAATCAGTTTTGAATGAAACTCATCATAAATTTTGGTTGCCTCATATTGGCTGAGATAAACATACTAAAATATATCGTTTTTTTTTAGTCGCCACAAATTGGCTAAGTCGCTTGGTTACATTCAAATCATCTAGAATGTTTTCATAAATTCATCATAACCAACCTTTCCTGAATTTAAGGTTGCCTCATATTGGCTGAATAAAACATACATAATACAATAAGCTTTTAGTTCGCCTCGTATGTAACAAAAAATACAGCATTCAAAAATCATCACTATTTAAGTTGTCCTCATAATGGCTGAAATAAAGCACTAATAAACATTTAGGTCGCCTCGAATTGGCTAAGTCGCTTGTTATATTCAGAAATCATTTAGGTTTTCATCGGTTTAACATAAAATCCAATAAGTTTTAGATCGCCTCATATTGGCTAAGTCGCTTGGTTATATTCAAATCATTTAGGTTTTTTTTTAAATGTAACAAAATACATCAATATTTAAGTCGCATCATATTGGCTGAGATAAAAAAAAAATACATTAATAAGCATTTAGGTCGCCTCAAATTGGCTAAGTCGCTTGGTTACATTCAAATTAATTAGAATAAACTGCATCAATAAGTTTTAGTTTGCCTCATATTGGCTGAGATAAGAAGAAATACAATAGTAAGCTTTAGGTCGCCTCGAATTGGCTAAGTCGCTTGATCACATTCGAATCATTTAGAATAAACTGCATCAGTAAATTTTAGGTTACCTCATATTGGCTGAGATAAAACATATATAAAAAACATAGTTTTTAGGTCGCCACAAATTGGCTAAGTCGCTTGGTTATATTCAAATCATTTAGGTTTTTTTTTAAATGTAACAAAATACATCAATATTTAAGTCGCTTCATATTGGCTGAGATAAAACATACATAAAATACATTAATAAGTTTTAGGTTGCCTCATATTGGCTGAGATCAAACATACCTAAAATACAATAATAGGCTTTTAGTTCGCCTCGTATTATTACATACAATTCATCAATTGTAACCAAAATACATCAATATTTAGGTCGCCTCATATTGGCTGAAATAAAGCACTAATAAACATTTAGGTCGCCTCGAATTGGCTAAGTCGCTTGTTAATATTCAAATCATTTAGGTTTTCATCGGTTTAACATAAAATCCAATAAGTTTTAGATCGTCTCATATTGGCTAAGTCGCTTGGTTATATTCAAAATCATTAAGGTTGTTTTCAATGTAACATAAAATACATCAATATTTAGGTTGCCTCATATTGGCTGAGATAAAACATACATAAAATACATTAATAAGCATTTAGGTCGCCTCGTATTGGCTAAGTCGCTTGGTTATATTCAAATCATTTAGGTTTTCATCGGTTTAACATAAAATCCAATAAGTTTTAGATCGCCTCATATTGGCTAAGTCGCTTGGTTATATTCAAATCATTTACAATGTTTTCATCAATTCAACATAAAATACAACAATAAGTTTTAGGTTGCATCATATTGGCTGAGATAAAACATACCTAAAATACAATAGTAAGCTTTAGGTCGCCTCATATTGTAACATAAAATACATCAATGTAACATAAAATACATCAATATTTAGGTCGCCTCATATGGCTGAAATAAAACAATATTTAAGTTGCCTCAAATTGGCTAATTCGCTTGATACATTAGAATCATTTACAATAAACTGCATTAGTAAGTTTTAGGTTGCCTCAGATTGGCTGAGATAAAACATACATAAAATACATTAATAAGCATTTAGGTCGCCTCGAATTGGCTAAGTCGCTGGTTACATTCAAATCATTTAGAACAAACTGCATCAATAAGTTAGGTTGCCTCATATTGGCCGAGATAAGAAAAAAAACAAAATGCAATAATCGTTTAGGTCGCCTCATATTGTAACATAAAATACATCAATGTAACATAAAATACATCAATATTTAAGTCGCTTCATATTGGCTGAAATAAAACATAACATTAATAAGCATTTAGGTCGCCTCAAATTGGCTATGTATCATAAAATATCAGTATTTATGTCGCTCGCAATAACCGATAAATCATACACATTGAATAAGCATTTAGATCGCCTCAAATTGGCTTAGTCCCTTGGTTATATTCAAATCAGAAGAAACTACATCAATAAGTTTTAGTTTGCCTCATATTGGCTGAGATAAAAAAAAACATGGCTTTTAGGTCGCTTGGTTATATTCAAATCATTTAGGTTTTTTTTTAAATGTAACAAAATACATCAATATGTCGCCTCATTAATGGCTGATATAAATCATACATAAAATACATTTATAGTTTTTAGTTCGCCTCGTATTGTAACATAAAATACATCAATGTAACATAAAATACATCAATATTTAGGTTGCCTCATATTGGCTGAGATCAAACATACAGAAAATACAATAATAAGCATATAGGTTACTCATATTGTAATACAAAATACACCAAGGTAACATAAAATACATCAATATTTAGGTTGCCTCACATTGGCCGAGATAAAACCTACATAAAATACATTAATAAACTGTTAGGTCGCCTCCAATTGGCTATGTCGCTATATTGAAATCATTTCAAGATCTTCATAAATTCAATATAAAATACATCAATGAGTTTAAATTGCCACATATTGGCTGAGAAAAATATGCATTAAAAACATTAATAAGCATTTAGGTCGCCTCAAATTGGCTAAGTCGCTTGGTTGTATTCAAATAATTTTATGTTGTTTTCATCAATGTAACAAAATACATCAATATTTAAGTCGCTTCATATTGGCTGAAATAAAACATAACATTAATAAGCATTTAGGTCGCCTCATATTGGCTGAGATAAAACATACATAAAATACATTAATAAGCATTTAGGTCGCCTCGTATTGTAACATAAAATACATCAATGTAACATAAAATACATCAATATTTAGGTTGCCTCATATTGGCTGAGATAAAACATACATAAAATACATTAATAAGCATTTAGGTCGCCTCATATTGTAACATAAAATACATCAATGTAACATAAAATACATCAATATTTAGGTCGCCTCATATGGCTGAGATAAAAAACGTACATAAACACATTAATAAGCTTTAGGTCGCCTCGTATTGGCTAAGTCGCTTGGTTATATTCAAATAATTTTATGTTGTTTTCATCAATGTAACAAAATACATCAATATTTAGGTCGCCTCATATTGGCTGAAATAAAGCACTAATAAACATTTAGGTCGCCTCGAATTGGCTAAGTCGCTTGTTTATATTCAAATCATTTAGGTTTTCATCGGTTTAACATAAAATCCAATAAGTTTTAGATCGTCTCATATTGGCTAAGTCGCTTGGTTATATTCAAAATCATTAAGGTTGTTTTCAATGTAACATAAAATACATCAATATTTAGGTTGCCTCATATTGGCTGAGATAAAACATACATAAAATACATTAATAAGCAGGCAGGTAGGTCGCCTCGTACTGGCCAGGTTTTCATCAGTTCAACATAAAATCCAATAAGTTTTAGATCGCCTCATATTGGCTAAGTCGCTTGGTTATATTCAAATCATTTACAATGTTTTCATCAATTCAACATAAAATACAACAATAAGTTTTAGGTTGCATCATATTATTAGCTGAGATAAAACATACCTAAAATACAATAGTAAGCTTTAGGTCGCCTCATATTGTAACATAAAATACATCAATGTAACATAAAATACATCAATATTTAGGTTGCCTCATATGGCTGAGATAAAACATACATAAAATACATTAATAAGCATTTAGGTCGCCTCGAATTGGCTAAGTCGCTTGGTTACATTCAAATTAATTAGAATAAACTGCATCAATAAGTTAGGTTGCCTCATATTGGCCGAGATAAGAAAAAAACAAAATGCAATAATCGTTTAGGTCGCCTCATGTTGTAACATAAAATACATCAATGTAACATAAAATACATCAATATTTAAGTCGCTTCATATTGGCTGAGATAAAACATACATAAAATACATTAATAAGCATTAGGTACCTCACTCCCATAATAGTCCCACATCCCTAGATCCAACACACCACCTCCACCCTCTACCTTTCGATCTTCTCCCTTCGCACTCCTACCCCTGATAATCTGTTATCCAGCACACATCTACCAGACTACGTTAACACCTAAATACACCTACTCTATTCGCTATGGCTATGTATTCATACAATTCAGTATTTAGTCGCCCTAGCAACTAACCGCTAAAATCATCACATTAATAAGCATTTAGATCGCCTCAAATTGGCTAAGTCGCTTGGTTATATTCAAATCAGAAGAAACTACATCAATAAGTTTTAGTTTGCCTCATATTGGCTGAGATAAAAAAAAACATGGCTTTTAGGTCGCCTTATATTGGCTAAGTCGCTTGGTTATATTCAAATCATTTAGGGTTTTTTTTAAATGTAACAAAATACATCAATATGTCGCCTCATAATGGCTGATATAAATCATACATAAAATACATTAATAAGCATTTAGGTCGCCTCATATTGTAACATAAAATACATCAATGTAACATAAAATACATCAATATTTAGGTTGCCTCATATTGGCTGAGATCAAACATACAGAAAATACAATAATAAGCATATAGGTTACTCATATTGTAATACAAAATACACCAAGGTAACATAAAATACATCAATGTAACATAAAATACATCAATATTTAGGTTGCCTCACATTGGCCGAGATAAAACCTACATAAAATACATTAATAAACTGTTAGGTCGCCTCCAATTGGCTATGTCGCTATATTGAAATCATTTCAAGATCTTCATAAATTCAATATAAAATACATCAATGAGTTTAAATTGCCACATATTGGCTGAGAAAAATATGTATAAAATACATTAATAAGCATTTAGGTCGCCTCCAATTGGCTAAGTCGCTTGGTTGTATTCAAATAATTTTATGTTGTTTTCATCAATGTAACAAAATACATCAATATTTAGGTTGCCTCATATTGGCTGAAATAAAACAACACATAAGCATTTAGATCGCCTCAAATTGGATAAATCGTTTGGTTACATCAGGGTAACATAAAATACGTCAATATTTAGGTTGTCTCATATTGGCTGAGATAAAACGTACATAAACACATTAATAAGCTTTAGGTCGCCTCGTATTGGCTAAGTCGCTTGGTTATATTCAAATAATTTTATGTTGTTTTCATCAACGTAACATAAGATACATCAATATTTAAGTCGCCTCATATTGGCTGAAATAAAACAACACATAAGCATTTAGATCGCCTCAAATTGGATAAATCGTTTGGTTACATCAGGGTAACATAAAATACGTCAATATTTAGGTTGCCTCATATTGGCTGAGATAAAACGTACATAAACACATTAATAAGCTTTAGGTCGCCTCGTATTGGCTAAGTCGCTTGGTTATATTCAAATAATTTAGGTGTTTCATCAATGGAACAAAATACTCAAATTTAAGTCGCCTCATATTGGCTGAATAAAACAACATTAATAAGCACTATTTATGTCGCCTCGTAATGGCTGATATAAATCATACATAAAATGCTGAATACGAGTTAGGTCGTATCGTATTGTAACAATCATAAAAGGTAACATAAACAATATATAGGTTGCCTCATATTGGCTGAGATTAACACACATAAAATACAATAAGCTTATAGGTTGCTCGTATTGTAATAATAAATACATCAGGGTAACATAAAATACGTCAATATTTAGGTTGCCTCTATTGCTGAGATAAAACGTCCATAAAAACACCTTAAAATAAGCTTAGTCGCCTCGTATTGGAAGTCGCTTGGTTAATTCAATAATTTTATGTTGTTTTCATCAACGTAAAATAAGATACATCAAATTAAGTCGCCTCAATGGCTGAAATAAAAACAAACACATAAGCATTTAGATCGCCTCAAATTGGATAAAATCGTTTTGTACTAAGAGTACTAAAAATACGTCAATATTTAGTTGCCTTCATAATTGGATGAGATCAAACATAATAAATATTCATAAGCTGTAGGTGGCTCGTATTGGCTAAGTTGCTTGGTTGTATTCGAATCATTTAGGAATGTTTCGTCCATTCAATTATAACCAGGCCCTTTACGCCCCTAGAATACATTCAATAAGTTTAGGTTGCCTTATATTGCTGAAGAGAAAGCATACAGGACAAATACGATAATATATCAATACAAATTATTAACTTTTTTAATTTTTTACAAATAAATTACATAATAAGGTTTATGTTGCCTAATATTAGCTGAGGTAAAATACATTAAATGTCGCCTCGCAATGGCTGAAATAAATCATACGTAAAAGACATCAATGTTAGGTCGCCGCAAATTGGCTACGTCGCTTTGTTATCATTTAGGTGGTTTTAATCAATGTAACCTAAAAGACACAATATTTAAGTCGCCTCGGATGGCTGAAATAAAAAAACATTAATAAACATTCACGTCGCCTCAAAGGGCCTAAGTTGCTTTATAATTCGAATCAACTGCTATCAGTAGTTTAGGTTGCCTCTTTTGGCTACAGTCGCTGTGTTATATCGAAAATTCAATTCGACATAAAATACTCAATAAGTTTTAGGTGCCTCAAAATTGCGAGATGAAACATCATAAAATAACAATAATAAGCGTTTAGTTCGCATCGTATTGTGCATAATATATCACATGTAACCACCCCAAACAAAAATACATCATATTTAGGTTCATCCTCATTCGGGCGCCTCGAAAATCAAAAAATAAGTGTCAGACTACACCGGAAGACAAGGGGGCCAGTTCATCCAGAATGGGTGAACCAACCACCATCCCCATTAAGCCCGACAAAGGCAAAAGACAGAAAATCAAAAAACAAAATTAAAAAAAATAAGGTCAAGACTTAAACGGGAGACAAGGGGGCCAGTTCATCCAGAAGGGTGAACCAACCACCATCCCCATTAAGCCCAGAACAAAGCACAACTACAGAAATCTTTAAAAAAACAAAATTCAAAAAATAAGGTAAGGACTACACCGGGAGACAAGGGCAGTTATCCAGAAGGGTGGATGCAACCACATCCCCCAGTTCAAAGACAACTCAAAAACAATGGGTTATATCGTGTCATTAAGTTATAAAAAATCAAATCTTGACAAAACATACACCACAATAAATTTCAGTCCAAATTTTCAAAAAGTTATCAATATTTAAAACAAATCAGCCTCTTCAGGAAATTTATCACCTGAAGAGCTAATATCTTGAAATAATGTTTTCAAATCTGGAACGCTATAATATTTCTACGAATAAGCGCGCATACTCAACACACTCAAGTAATACAGGTTCACAGAAAGAGAACAATCAAAGGACTACACCGAGACAGAAGACACTGACACATGACAAAAATTAACCCAGGCTAATTAGATGATACCATTACAAAGTGGCTTTAGACATCAAAACATTTACAAAGTGGTGATAAGCAAATAAAACACTCAATTGCTTGTAAGGAAGACTAGGCTTCCAAACAAGCGAAAAAACCACAACGGGAAGCACCCAGCATGCACCGGGCGGACACGTGTACTGATGCAATCATATCAGCCCATAGCCACAATCAACCAAATGACAACCTGATCCCAGGACCGCAGCAATTAGGAAGAGGCGCTTGTAGGGGCTGCTCCCAGCCGAACGAGGGTGATGATATGAGTTGCGTGTCACACCGTAAAAAAAAAAAATCCAAAAAGTAAAAAAAAAAAAAATGTCAATCTGCTTTTCCCCATCAGATAGGCCGGGCAATTGCCTTGCAAAAGATTTTCCAGCACTTGAATATTGACATCAAGGATGAGGGTGAATATCGGCAGATGCCTGTAAAGAGACCCACAGTGATGTAATTGGACAAATTCTCTCAATAGATTTTGAAAATAAAAAACTTTATTTTAAAGGTCCATATGGACAAGGCTGAGTAGACCTTTCTTAATTTATTACCATTTCGTACCTCAACAGTATCCCGATCATATTAGCAAACACAGATTTTTAAAAGTGGAACACGGGAAATGTTAAATTTCAAGGATAAATATACCAAACTGACAGGCCTTCTACGGTTTTCGCGAACGCGGACAAGATGATGGAGTTGGATTTGACCCGTTAATGACGTCAGAGTAAACAGTTGTCAATAAAGATACATCGTGACACAAGCACAGTGCCGTCCCGTGCATAACAGCAGAACATAGGACATCGACACGTGCATGACTTCATGGGACACATTGCATGGACGGACGAAAAAATCGTGATCTAATAGCTATGATATATCATTATTTAAAAATTATTAATAAATTCAAATTCGAAAATTTACTGTGTGAAACACCTGGGGCGACGAATTCTGGTCTTGTTATTAAGCGGACGAACAAAACCCCCCCAGGTCCGATCACTTGTCGGTTTTGCCTGGGAACTTGAATAAAGCTATTCTGTATCTGATTTCCTTGTCGGTACGGTCGCCGTGGTGCAGCCCGTCGAAAATACAGCGCATTATTATCGTAATTTTTAAGGCACCAAATCAATAAAAATTATTGCTATTATGAGAACAACGTACGCAGCATATACCGAGAAAAGTCAACTGTGTACGTATTCAAGAAAACTGGGCCACGCGAACGTTCGTTCCACGATGACGATCATGACGCGTATCGCGTATTTGTTACTCGGACGTCATACGCGGGTCATCGCTGCCAGCGCGATAATCACTTTCGTTTTAGATTCCTTTGAAGCTTGTCCAAACACATGATATTAGCCCAATTTTATCAAATATACGGCTTCTCAAATACGACTTCATGCAGTTTTACGTTGATACCAATACATACTAATGAATGAAATGGGGACCATTTTTTGGTGGTTTATAAGTATGTTGAAAGCATGTCATGGACCTTTAAGCTTAGGATGGTTTTGTTTTTTCGATAATTGTTTTTCTATAAAAAAAATAAACACTCAAAAATCTCAAAGGAATTGTTTCAAAAATATTGCACTTTCTTGGTGCTTAACTAATTATTGAAGTATCAAGGTGTCGTAGGACTTTGCGTTTCAGATAACTTAAAACAGAAAACTCTCCTCCAAAGTAAAATGGGATTGCTGTACGGATGAGTCTCTTCTAAACAAACAGCACGTCGAATGTGTACACTTTATCTTAAAGCCAGAACTAATGAAGATAATTTTCATCATACGTAAACTGCTTTTCGCATCTTTTAAACTTTCGTTATGAAGAGTTAATCTCTTTTTGAAGAATTCAAATCTGTTCAGAATTGACTAACTTTGTTTAGCAATTCTTTCACCGTTTCCACTCCTCAAGAAAGTGGCACAAACTCGGATTTTGTGCGTTCACAGTAAAACGGAGTTATCTCTAGATTATTGAAAAACAAATGAGATGCAACAAAAAAGTATTGGAAAGTCTGGTCTTTGTCTTCAAAAACAAAAAAAATGATGTACAAACGACTACTTTATTGAATTCCATATTGAAACCATTGTACCATTTTTAGACAGGCTGTCGGTTTTTTTGGGGCTTCAATAATAATATTAAGGCAAAATATCTCAAGGTCACACGGGTTAAATTTGGAAAACCCCTGGATTGGTCAATTATTGTTTCGTTGTACATAATAACATACACATTAGATACAATATCTATTACATTTTATTATTTAATTAGAATGCAAAATATGGCCGGGCTATTTGTGGCCTATTAGAGGTTACAAGCCAATAAAGTCTGAAAGTCACATATTGAACTTTGAAGCACAGATTCAATATATATTTCCTATTGATCATGCCTCGATTGTAATGCCCTGAACAATTTGAAACAAGTTTGAACAAAATCCGACCATTTGGTAAATGTTACCTTAGGACGACCTTGAACTGTTAGTAAAAGCTGAATAAAATTGTATATTTTAACACGATTTGAAGACTTTATTCCTGTACAAACGTTGGCCCCTTTACCAAAAGCAGTAATGAAACCTGTAGTAATTATTTTGGGTCAAAACATAAATTTCCCTGTTTATAAGGTTACAAACACAAATTAAAACAAGGACATTCAATCAATAGAACGCGAAAAAACGGACAATGATTAATGCACTTTTGATTCAAATTGCCATCATCAACAATTGCAGTATAAATAGAATGCTCAAAAGTTAAGTATTATTTTAAAAGTTCACATTTTTTAAATCGTTTGCGAAAGTGAGTTACTGATTTCGATTTTTTTGAGATGTTGCCCAAAATTGTTCCAAAGGATAGGACCCGATGTCCGCACAGATTGATCGGTGGAAACGTTCTTATTTCAGAAAGAAGTTTATATTTTGCTACCACACGGCAGCCTCAACGGAATAAACTACATTTTGGTGGTGGCAGAATACTGAATTCATCCCCTTATTTCTTGTAAGATTGTAATTGTTGATACCACTCGTAGCTTATGAATGTAAAAACAACTTCAAATATACTCGGCAATTGGTTGATAGAGTATTTTGTACTTAAATACACCAAGCTCTATATATTTTGTGTATATGTAGTTTTTTTATGTACTATATTTAAGGCGTTATATTTGGCATGTGTATTTGATATTGTTCTCACTGCCCATTTTTGAAGATTTGTTAGTTTTACAAATACCCCTACATTAAGATTCCGTAATTAATATAAGGTAAGATAAGAGTACAATACGATATAAGGAGTAAAGTAGACATTCTGTTATGAAATATTTATTTAAGTTTGTTTAAAACAACAATATTTTTGCTATTATAAATCATCAATATGATATTTCCAAGTAAGATTTTCATAATACACCAAGAAAATTAGTTTAATTTCGTCATTAGTATTATATATTCCCTGCCAATATAAGTTGATTCATTCCTCTAAGAAGTTTCGGTGTACACAGTGCAATTTGTTATAGTAGATTCCAATTGATGGTAGAGTTATGGGCGGAGTTTGGACTTCGTCCATTGCTCAAAATAGGGGACAGAAATACCCAGAAAATCTTCGATTTCTTCCTCGCAATACAAAAGATATCGGATTGAAAGAAACTGGCCAACTACAAATAAAGTTACGTTGTTCGTCCAGTCAATACTTTGTATTTTATTCTATGTGATGCATAGTGTGTCTACCCCAGAATTGGTTTTAAACATTGCCTACAACAACATATCAAAGTTTAGAAGGCTTCAGTCACCTGTGTGTAACAATGCAGAACATTTATCTTCACTATTCATAAAATCAGCTTTCACCTGCTTTCACTGAAAATATTCAATTCATGGATTTAGTTTGCGCTTTCTTTGAACATTCTAGGTTTTATGCTTTGACTGTTGATTGAGACTGAATGACAAGCGCTCAGGGTTGGCGTTGGCTATCATGGCTATAGCGCACATCATACCACAAATACACGGACTAAAGTTTTTATATACTAATCCCCTCAATTCATACCTCCACCTACAAAAAAGTAGAGGCTATTCCACTATCAACTGGAATCTAGTATAACTGGATTTTACTGATTATTGGCTTTGAACTAATTGCTTCGTCTTAGTTCTATGTTAATTTCAATCTTGCTGGCAATATCTTTACGAATACAATATCGTGGTGTCATAAGCAAACAAAATGAATTAAGTCAAATACAGATGAAGTGTTGCAAATATCGTTAAAGAGCGATGGCCTGATTTCATTTTGAAATTTTGATCAGTAGATCTTGATTAGTAGATTGAATTACCTTGACTTCAAATCTCCATCGGCAAAGTTACGCGCTAATATTTCAATCCGTTTTGGTATGAGAGCAAAAAACGTTATTTGTAAGCCCCACAGAAAATCCAAACTGTTTTTCATTTGGTGTATTATGTTTGTCTATCCATTCATCTATTAAAAACCAATCGTTCAAGTATTTTTGAAAAACTGACACAGGGCCGTAATTCGAGAACACTCCATTATCATTCTTTTTCCATCGAAGATGGTATAAAGTCGGAGTGGATAAAAGCCACAACATTGCAAGTTGCCCTAGCATATGTGCAGCAAAGCAAATGATTGGCATAATATCACAGTCATGCACAGAGTTGGGTGGTTGTCTCATGTAGCAGTGCAAAGCCCTCTTGTTCCCATTATTTTAAGAGTTAAGGACATGGTATACACCTACTATGAAATTCATTTACATTTCCTAAGCAGCTAGAAACAAAACTTTTGATTGAATGACAGCCCACCCATCACAGTGGATAACTTCTCAGTTCATTGACATGTAATGGATGATCTGACCCATGAGTGAGTGAGTATTAAAATTTAGCGACAACTCAACACAATTGTGTCATATCGTGTCATTAAGATAAGGTACATCACATATTTAAACAAATTTAAAACCTTTATAAAGCATTTACTTTAGTAAATTCTAGTAACAACACTTTATAACAAGTTATTTAAACAGATCAGCCTCTTTCAGGAAATTTTTCACCTGCAGAGGCCTTATATCTTGAATAAATCTGGGACGCTATAATATTTTCTACGTATAAGCGCATAATCAACGCATTCAAGTAATACATGTTTCACACAAAGAGCACAATCACAAGGAATACACCGAGGGACTGGCTCACCTCTAAGGCAATAACTATGGGTCATGTAAGTATGACCAATTTTAGATCGCGCTAGAACAATTTCGTCCATTCGTCCAATCAAACCTGAACTGCCCGTAGCTCCAACAGTTGGTTGCAAAGCATGCATTTTATTATTAGGAAATAACTTCCATAGTATTTTCCACTTATTTCTGATATAGCTATTAACAGAAGCCTTAAAATCTGTAAAAGGGATCTCGATATTTGTTATATTCATATTAAAGGGCTATCAAAATCTATCAACCTTTTCATTACCTGAATACCAATATGGCTCCGCAATCCAAGCTAAAACAACGGATTTATATATTTAAGACAAATTGAAGAATACTTCCAACAGCTCAGCAATATAGGGATGGCGACACTCTGCCTTTCAAAGCCATGAGACTAGATAATGAATCAGTAATATAATGAAATGACTCATTGGCAATTTCAGCTAATTTCAGGCCAACTTAAGTTACTGCAATTCGGCAGTGAAAATAGAAGCATTATCAGGTAACCTAATTTGACGTTGATCACGCCGACTTAAAACAGATGCAGCAGAGCCCTTTCTTCCAAACCTTCGACCAATCTATATAGATAGCTCGATGCTGATGATAATTATGCCTAAGATCATCAAAAGCTTTCTGAAAACTAAGATCATCTGTTAGACCCTTCTTATATGGAATAAAGTTAGGTCAATATTCAAGTTCAACATTTGTCAAAAGGAGGCTAATGGGAAAATCAAATGAGGCAATGTTATCAGCATTTGGACACACCTGTGACAAAAAACCCTCTTTTATAAGGATTCCAAACGATGGAATAGCATTGGTTTACTAGTATAAATTGGTAATAAAATAGGCGAAAGTGTCTCATTGTTGGGATATCAGCCCATTACTTTAAGTTTTAGAGCAATGAAGAGCCATTTTAACCATCTTAGATGTAAAGGAGGTTCATTGGCTTCGACATATAAGCTTTGCCATAGGAGAGGTACGATAAGCACCCAAGCATAGTCTAAGACCTTGATTCTGAATTGGTTGCAAGCTTTTCAAATAGACGTACGAGCGGAACTAAAACTATGAAACCATAGTCCAATTTTGATCTCACAAGTGATCTAGAAAGCGAAGCAAGACTGATCAGATTTGCACCCCACTCCATCTTTGAACACTACTTTTAAAAGGTTCAGGCTTTTTGACATTTCTTCCCGTATATTCAATGTGAGCTTTGAAGTTTAATTTACTGTCAAATATTGGGCCTAAGAATTTAGTCTGAAACTACAGGATAGGGGAACCATTCAATTTTGATTTAGGTGGTAAAGGTGAAAGACGTCTTTTGTGCAAAAATGCATACAAAACTGTTTTAGTTTTAGAGAAAAGGAAACCATTTTCATCTGCCCAGTGTTGAAATATTGGTCAGGCAATTATAGTGGCATATTTGTGTGAAGAATGGACCTCTCCATTCCTGAATGAACCACTTTGGCAATACTAGTAATTTTCAAAAGAAATAGTTTAACAGAGAGAATGCTACATTGTGGAACACCCTTCTATGATTATGTAAATATGACAAGACTGTTCCCAGACGTACCCTAAAAAACGCGACATGTTAAAAAATTATAACATAAACAAGAGCATTTACCTCTTAGTCATAAATTATGCCAATCCTTCAAAATACCATAATTATTTCCAAGTACACCACTGGCAAAAGTATTGCAACTTGCAGAAAAGGCAATTTTACTTCACAAATTGATTTACAATTGTACCAGGAATTCTTGACTACACATTGCGTAATCATTGCCAAAGTTGTGATTTTCAAACAGATGTTGTTTTCCAGAATCAAGTAGTGCGAAAAACGATCAATTTGATTATCATGATCCCTAAATATGGCGGGTTAAAGGAGCTGACTAATGATGACTTGTCGATTATACTCCAGAAGAAATACGGCTACAGGAACGTCAAAAACGCTGCAAAATAGTCATTAAATGAACCTTGTGGGTTGTCAGTGTCTCCTCTAAATGTTTAGGGCAAAAAACTCTGTGGTTGTATGGACCGAAAATGAGATAATGCCAATAAAAGATGGAAGCACGTTCATCACCGTTGGACTCAGGAAATTTAATGGCAAGAAAGAGTCGCGTCATAACTTGAAAACAACTTGAAATCACACCATTGACATTGTGCTGTTTGTAATGCAATGTGAAACGTGTAATTAGACATGTTTTACGTAAACCACGTGATTTTCATTCGAATTGCATTTCAGGTGTCTCCAAATTTCTCGATTTTTTCGAAGACCGCTGTCTTCCATTGACTTTATCTCATTTACGGTCCTCACAACCACTATAATTTTATCTCATAAACATTAGGGTAACCCCATAATGAACTCGTACAATTCATTAAGCGGCTGCTTTGAAGCCATATTTTTGGTTTCTGTGTCTGTATTCCTTCTGGAGTGCAATCGGCAAGTTATCATTCGCTGTTCATTTAATCTGCCATATTTAGGGAACATGACAATCAAATCAAACGTTTATTCACCCTCTTGGGTTCTGGGGAATAGCGTCCGGTATTAACAGCACAACTTGGCATTTAATATGTATTTTGTTGTCAAAAAAATCCACGGTATAATTGAAATCGTTGGGTGATTATGAATTTCGTTTTCTACATGTTGCAATACTTTTGGCCAGTGTGTGTAGTATCATAGGCCCTTCTCTAGATCAAGAATACCGACATCACATGATGTCCTCTAACAAAACATCACGAATAAAATATTCAAGGCGCAAGTTGCTCAATCGTACTTCTACGCCTGCCGGAAACCACTTTGACATTTAGATATCATCCATTACTTTCTAATAAACAAATAAGACTGGCCATTAATCATCCTTTCCATGTCTCCATAAGCAACTGTTAGGGAAATTGGACTATAATTCGTTGCCTTGGTCGCAAAGAATTGGTTTCGAAACAGGAAAATTGTAGCTTCTCGCCACTACATTTATTTGGGAACATCCCAGATTCCCCAATATTACGAAAATATCAAGCAGTACAAGAAGGATTCTTGTGGAAGTTGCTTAAGAAATTGATAATGGATTTCATCTGGTCCAGTAGCAGTATCATGACATTTACAAAGAGAGTCATTAGCTTTAACCTGTTAAATTGACTATTATACTCCTCGCATTGTGAATGAAAAATCCTAATTTTGTTTTTCTGCAGTATTTTTAACCTTTGATGTCTGAGTATAATGATTGCTTGAAGAATGTGTTTCAATTCAGTTGCCAATAAATTGGTATTATTCAACTGTTTCCCACGTATTTTTCCTAATCATATTTCAAGCTTTTTTAACAGGAGTCCTACAATTTAATTTGGATACATATTGCCTCCAAGATTCCCGTTACTTTTTTAATAATGCGACGAGCCTTAGCACGGGCTCTTTGATATTTTCTTAAATTGTTCTCGTTGTCGCTTTTTAAAAATAAGTAAGCGCACTTTTGCGACAATCGATAGCGACTTTACATTGAGTGTTAAACCATGGACCGAATAGGAAGGACCCACACGCGACAACCACCAATTTCTAATTTCAATTACCCATTCCTCTCGACAAAAGCTGAACTTAATGAAAAAATTTAGTTTTTATACTGTGAGCGATTCCTGTGTGGCACGGTCAAGTTACAAGTTATCCCCAAATAGGTTTCTATATAGATAGGCAAAACGTTACGTAACTTAGAAATTCATCGTCTCGCATGTTTTGCCGACCCACAAAGAAAACATAAGAGTCCACAATAAAGCAATGGCTGCCTCCGCTTCTTCCATATGCTGTGGGTGCCGCTTTGCATATACACTAATCGTAGTGATACAATTGATGTATGTGTTAGAGGGGGCCATGTGGTAATAATAGTGCACCTGGACTTGGCTCAGATACTTCTTTTTTTCCCATGCATGCGCGCTTAGGGGTTAAAAGATGTATTCATGAGGCGTTTATTTAAATCAAACGACTGACGTGTCATTCATTCGTTGTGTGGCCATGGGTAGGGCAACATTTAACCACCCAATAGCGCCCAACATCCAACAACTGATATTTTGGCGGATTGTTTTTTGTATCGATTGACATTATGTGCGTAGCCAGCACCCCAACTAATTAATTATTTCCGTGCATATTAAAATGTCTCCGCCCAGCACGGACTACTGGTTTTGAATGGGCTTCACCCCTCTTGGTTTATCCCTGTCAGAGTAATAAGCACTGAGTGACGGTGATTGATTATTGATAAAGCTCCGCCGACATGAATCATGTGAAGGGCTTAATCGTAGATCGTCCATGACTAGATCGTCCCCAGGATTTTCCCCTATATCCTTTGCATAGACCGCGACCGTCGTGATCTGTATCTCTTTGCCGCGATCAATGCAGTGACTCCAGTCTTTACTAGGAAAAGCTAGTACCAACACTTTTAATTTAACCGGATGTTGTGACCCCTGACTTTGGGTTTTTGGAAAGCGCATAGTACACTCCATTTCCATGTTTTTTTTTGGCAAGTTGTTGTCACCAAAAATAGAAATTATTTCAAAGAAAATACCGAATACCCCCATCAAGTCCGTCATTCCTTTGTGGAGCTCGACTGTAGAAATAGCTTGAATTTGGGTTGATTTTGTGCCCGTAATTTTTCAAAAATCGTGTGAAAATAATATGAAGGGAGGGATCCGAGAAAATGGGGGGTGAGGAAGAAGGTTAGAGGCCAGTTGAGAAGTTGTCCTTTCCTATCACTTCCCATTCTTGAGAACACGGTTTTATGAAAGTTCATGTACCTTGTAACAAAGTATCCCCCTTTACAGATGGGAATATTTTGATATAAGCTTTTACAACCAGTGCCAAATTCAGAATTTTTCCACATTTTTTCGGGACCACCGTTATTTGAAATCTCTCGTTGCACTTTTAAATGATGAAATGAATGCTATTGGGACTGTTTTTCCATTAATTTCAGAACAAACTTTTTTCCTGATCTTTCAATTTCTTTATTGCCATCTGATTTACCATCATGCTATTTGAGGCTGGCTGAACTTTTCCCAGTATTCCTCGAAGCGCGAGGCAGTCAGCCCTCCTGCTTAAGGTGATTATCGCTTACCTTAAGCCGGTAAATGGGATCATGTGGGATTTTTAACAAAAGGCGGCAACGCGATAGGGTCTTTGAAACATTGTGTTGTTGTCCTTCTCTCTATGTCCATTGTTAAACCATGGTTTTGGTTTGCTATAAGCTTTTGAAGACGACCTGGGAATTGATTTTATTTGCTATATCAATTAATATGTAAGCGAATGAGAAAGATGATCTTCATGTTATCAAAAGATGCTATTAATAAGCTAAAACGCTTATCATTAAACCTGGACAGTTTGGCCTTATGATTTGTCATTTAGGAACTCCTTCTTCAGGCATTGTCTTATGCATACGATTAAAATTGTAAAGTGAATCACTCCCACACTGATCATCATGAACCCCCCAGTAAGTATTCCGATTTCTCCAATAAAGATGCTATAAAGTATCCCAAAAGAAAGAAAAAAAGATCAAAAAAGCATAGACGTCTCCTCAATTGACCTGTTAAGCAGGCCGCCTACTAAAAACCCAGGGGAAGCAAATTACGTAACATCACAAGGGTACACAAGTACCATAAGTCTCCATAAACAATTATCAGCAAAATGGGCTTTTAGTGGCTAGACACCACAAGTCGATTGGTTGAATCCAGGTCTAAACAACCTCTTGACTAAGCGAATTCAAGGCCAAAGCACTGTTGGTTGTTTAGACTGCACCGCAGTACAGCTTCAACTCAATCGCCAGGATCCTCTCCTCGACACGAGTCGCAACTAACGGCAAACGGGTCGCCCCTTTTAGTTGCTTTTTACGACATTGCAGGGAATTTTAACAGGCGGGCTCACTTCCCCTATCACCCCGACCCCGAGGGTCTTTGCCATCCCTTCCCCACCCATCCCTACTTGCTGTCTGTTAAGGGGGAATCAAGCTTAAATCACCATAGTTCTAAGAAGAAAACCCATGGTTTACATTAAACTGTATAAAGACAGAAATTAAAGAGTACAGAATGATCAACAAGCAATATCAATACAAACACACACACGAAACAGGACCCAAAACAGGGGAGGGAGACAGAGAGAAAAGGGCAGAGGGGAACTAAGACAAGGGCAAGCAAGACGAACAAAGGGCAACCATTGACCAGGGGCAGGCAGGCAGGAAGAGGCAGGCAGATGGGAGGTGAGGAGGCAGAAACATTGATATATAACAGTACTGGACAACATAGAACCTGATAAATATTATAATAATATTTAAGTACAAATATTACATATTTTGATTGATACATAATAAAGTAATGGACGCGGACATTGCAAACGCAGAGCGTGTAACGCAATGCCATCATTCAGTGGAAAGAAAAGAAAAAAATGGCAGTATGGATGTTAACATAGGACTGCATAACAAAGTAAATTATGGAAATGGAATGGTAGAGCCATTATATCAAGAACATGAAAATAAACTGCAGGTGGTAGATCGATATGCAGGCATCCTAAATAAAGTTACCAGACAGGGAACACAAAAAAGGACGGACAGACAGACAGGCAGACCCAAGGAGGGGAGGGGAGCGGATGACAGCAATAAAAAAGGGAGGAAACAGGACAGCGGTACAGAATACGTACACAATAAAGATCACAAAAACTCAATCTACATGGTATGAACTGAGAAGAAAACCGTTTGAAATGTTTTTGTAAATGATGAGAGTGAGGGGCTATTTTTTAAGAGTGACCATCTAAGCCGTTCCAAAATAGTGCGCTTTGGGTTTTATTGGTATTCTCTGCTAGTTTGGTGTTGGTAGGGATAATATGAAGGTCCGAAGCATAACGCGTGTTGTATGAATGGATCTGATCTTTCTTTTGAAGAAAACTGGGTTTAGTAGGCCTGGAAAGGGAGTTAATAAATTGTTGTGGAATTTATACATGAAAGTAACAAGTTGGAAAAGATAAATGTCAGAAATGTTTTAACATGTTCATTGAGTGGAATAATGGGTCTGTGTGTGCCACCCATCATAAGCGAATAGTACAAGTGAGAATGGCCCTTTTTTGTAAAAAAGGGACAAGGAGTGTTGAGATGTGTATTATTTTTCTGCCAGAACAATTGCAAATAATTTAGATAAGGGAGAGTATTGTATAGGGTACGAAGAGAATCTAGGGGAAGATAAGGACGGACTTTGAGGATTGACTGCCATTTTTTAAAATAATTTTTGAGATGAGATAGGGCAGTGTGTGAGGAGTGCCAAGAAAGGTTGTTGTTAATAAGTACGCCCAAGAAATATTAGTGGTGTTTTACTCACTGATGTTGTTATTGTCGATTGTATTTTTAGATTAGATTCTGGTCTTGTACTATTGTTGTGTTGAAGATCTGAAATTTTGTTTTAGTATATTTAGAGACAGCTTCTTATGTTTGAACCAATTGGAAATAATGGAAGTTCGTTATAACGTGGTTTCGTAGTATATCGCGGTCTTCATGTGAAAAAAGAATGTTAGCGTCATCCGCCAAATAATATATAGTGAGGAAGGCTGGAACAAAGTGGAAGATCATTGATGTACAGTAAGAAGAGAGCTGGGACCCTGTATCGAACCTTGCGGTACACCACAGATGAGTTCGAGGCGAGGGAAGGGATTTACCATTATATTGTAACAAATTGTTTTCTTCAGATAAATAATTGGATTCCAACGATTGCAAAGACCCCTCTATACCATAATGGCTTAACTTATCTACAAGGATGGGAGTGGTTAATGTATCAAAAGCTTGCTTAAAATCAAGATAGATACCAATTGATGAAGTTGTATCCAAGTCCTCTGGATTACTTTGGTTGTAGAATCATTATGGCCATTTCGGTGGTCCTCCTGGGGCGAAATCCAAACTGGTTGGCACAAAGAATGTTATGCTTGGAAATAAAATTATAAATTTTGTTATTACATAATCTTTCCAAGACTTCGCAAGATGTTGGCAGTATAGAAATAGGCCTTATATGTTGTTAAAGAGTGGGAGTTCACCGGCTTTGAATACAGGAATGACCTCCTTAGCGATTTTGAGAAGCTTGAAGGGACAACACCAGTTGATAAAGAGCGATTTGAAAAAAAATATGTACAAGAATTGAATTTATTTCAGGTAGCACAGCCTGAAGGATATTAGAGCTGATATCATATGACGATGGTGTGCTTGTTTTTAATTTCATTACAAGTTTATCAATCTCATGATGAAGTTGGGTTAAGAAAAATACTAGTTGCCTGTGCTACTAGGCTTAACGGGGCGTGGTTTGAAAAAATAGGATCAGGTTGTGGTATTTTATCGGCAAGAGAAGATCAATATTTGTGAAGAATTCTTGACGTGGGGAGCAATAGCCAGCAGGAGTCGTACCTTCTACCATCTGTGTCAAGGAAAAAACGGGAAGTTTTTGTGTTTATTCCTCAAGAGGTTGTTAGGGTTCCCCCATTTTTTTCCATATTATGTTGGGGAGATTTCAATTTCAGAGGAAAATGTGTGACTTTTTTGAGGACCGGAAAGTAACTGGTAGTTTAATTTCTATAGTTGTGTGTAAGTGATCCGATTAGCCTCGTTTGGTTGTTTACAAAGCTTCTAATAATTTATCTTCATTCAGTTTTAGTTTGTATTGATTTAATAGACCTTTGTGATCCAAGGCTATTTGGGGTATTACGTTTAGATAATCTAGTTTTTTAACCAATTGGGCAATGGATATGAGGGACTGGTGAATTTATCAATAAATTTGTTGTAAGCAGATTTCGGGATCGTCATCATGTGGACGAAATCCCAATTAACTTATGGAGAGGGCATTTTGAGAGCCTTTTGTTATCTGGTTTTAATTGCCTGCGTTCGATAAATGAGATGAGATTTGTTTGATTGTGAGGTGATAATGGGAGTGAACGAAAAATTATCGGAAAAGTGATGATGTAAGTCCGGTAATGATCACACCGATTGATCACCTGTAAGATATCATTACAGAAATGTTGTCAGTAATGCATTTTTTCCTTAGTAGGCCTATCAATGCAAGGGAAGAAATTGTTTGAATAAAATCAAGTTGATGAAGTTGTGACTTTGGGCCTACTATCAATTTCAAGAGGTCAAGATTAAAGTCAGCCCAGGATGTAGAATGGCTTTTTCGTCATTTGTAACGTGATCATGTTTTCAAATTGAGACATAAAGTCATCAAAAACAACATTATTCTGGCTTATAAATAATACCTATGATGGTTTTGTATGGATGAGTATTTCAATAAATATCGAGTCACCGTCAGTTACAGTCAGTACAGTCAGTGTGGAACAACTATAACATACTACAGCCAGGTTCCATTGGACGAGAGGTCCCATGCAGGGACAGGGAGCACAGCGGATCATATTATTCACCCGACCCGCAGGGGCTAAATATTTTACTTGATTATTGATGATAACTAAGACCAGTCAACAGCAAGTTTGTCAAATGTTAGGGCCAGGGATCTTGAAATAGGTCGCTCTGACTGTTACACACTGGGCAATTGTATCTGTTGATTTAATCTAGGGGCCATAAGTGGCAGGCCTGGCTTGGCACAGTCAACAAAAGAAAGTGGGACGTAGATGTTTAACGGTCTATACCCACAATGTTCCCACATTGCTGAACGTCATGCATGAGTATGGTTGATGCCTGACGGTGGTTTTTATTTAGTGAAAACTCTCTAATACGAGAGGGATTTCCATTGATCTTAAGTATTTACACTAACCATATTAGTACTATACTAACATCCTCGCTTAGCGATGGTGTGTCTTTTAAAAGACTATGCTTTTAAAAATGGTATTACTTTCTGGTAGTTGTTCTGGGACTATCGCCTTGTTGAAATCGTTAAGTTGAAGATCGTGGCCGGTAGTGGGTGTACTATTGCTACTTTTTTACTGTACGATTACCAATGTCACCACGCCCTGCACCTTTTTAAATAACTTATCAATATAACGTTTTATTTCTTTTTAGTAAGTCGACTATTATTAAGGAAAATGCAACAGAATGTTACCCGTGGATGTATTCTTGAGGAACGATTTGGTGTAATGTTAGTACAAAAAAGTTCATTTAAATTGTACTGGGTTGTGGGTTACCGAATCATCTTAAACGTACTCTGATAATATTCCGTCACGGGCAATGATTAGTAATCGATGCCATGTGTAGATGTCGCATCATTGCTCGTGGCAGATCCAAATTTATTAGTATTCTGTAAAGTTATCCCAAGTGATATTGGCTCTATTAATTGGTACAACATTTTTCAGTAGAATGCAGTCATCGCAGAGGAGGAAGTCTCGAGAAAACGGTTAAGGGACGTTATGCCACAAATGTAATGTATCACTAGAACTCCATAGCACTGTGTGTAATTTTGTCCGCGGACAAAAAAATACGAAATTTCTTCAGAGTAGATTGAATATGAATTTGCACCGTAGGATATATGGTAACATATTTTTACTATACTTAGGCAAACGGCTCAGATGATATAGGAATCTCAACTTTTGGAGGTAAGTCAAGGACGAGGCTGTGGATCACGAAGTACCCCTTTAATATATATTTGACATTTTTTTATATGTGCATACCAGTACTATACAGTTCAAAAAAAGTAAGTCCCCCTGCACAAATGTGCATTTTCCTAGACAAGTTAGGCTCCTCCTAGTTAAAATGTAAATGTACACGAATGTTACGCATTTGAATTGGCCAAAAAAGTTTTCACACACGCATTGGCCTCCCTGAAACGCAAGTCATTTGATAAACTTTGATCGACAATAAAAATGGCACGTTTTTGTCACTAGGCGGCTTTAACAGTCGGAAAATCAAGTTTTAAAGTATTTTTTGTTAACACGATTCTTTTTCCCCGATCTGAACTTCCGATTCCATAAATTTGGTACCACATATAGCATTAAAGTTTCTTCTTTCCATTGGTCTCAAATTAAGTACCCCAACATTCCATTTCATGAGCGTCACTTTGACGTCATAGAGTTGAGGAAAAGTTATAAAGATACTGATTAGTGTGGAAAATTGATATTTTGCAATATTTCCGACTAAAATGTAGCACTAAAACTCTGCTTGAGTATAAAACTAGTCATATCCCATTAAAAGAGAACCACCCGTGTATGAAATTGTATTCCACCTTTTTTGGTGAAAAAACACATTTCCGCTCCTATCTGCACTGTGATACATGGGTGGGGCCATGTTAGCGTGTCCGTATCATGGATACACGGCGGCCCCGGATCAGCACACTAGTTGGAATAATCCCTGACAGCCTTAACCACCACCACGAGCCATTACCAATGACTTGTGGATAGAGACAAACAAAACTGTGTACTATGACAATGACAGTTGTTGCGACTGTAAACTTTTATAAAACGTTCCAGCTGGCCTTAATTCTATGGCCTGTTTGTGGGTAATTCCGTTCGTACTCCCGTCAATGGAAAGAAGATGACCATAGCAATCCATTGGTACCAAAATCAGTGCCTTGTGTATCTCCTTGTGTTGTCCTAGGCCTGTTGGTACTTTCCTTCCGTCCGGGATTTTGTCTCGTTTGTTAAATCCTATGCACGACAGTGTCATTTTTATTCGTCATCAAATTTTATAAATGACGTCATTTCAGGCAGATAGATTAACTATTTGTGTTAGATTTTTTTTGCACATTACATGTGTAACATTGTCGCAGTGCACCTTTTCAATTTTTGTAACAGGTTAAGGAGCCTTAACTTTTCCAGAAAAGTGTACCTTTGTCAGGGGGGACTTATTTATTTTGAACTGTTTACCTTTTAAATGACCAATTATGTTCATATCCAGGAAGATATAAAGGAAGACATAAAGGAAGTTATATACAGGGACACTGTATTTCATGACGCAGACACAGCCTGCAGTTATGGTAAGCCAGGTGCTCATAATTCGTATAAACTAAGTTTTTCAACTGAAAATTATTTTTTAAAGTTAAAAGCAAAGTTTATGGAGGAAAACTTAGTATAATTATCGACTAATAAACTTGGTTTTTTACGATAAAATGAATTTGGCGGAAAAAATAAGTTATTCCGGAATGAAGCACATGCATGATACGGAGTGCGAAGGGTATAATTTAATTATGCCAAGCTTAGTTTTTCACGTCAAAACTAAGTTAAATGAGTTGAATTTATCGACCACAGAAACAAAATAGTTTATTAAATTTAAAAATCGAGTTTTTCAATATGGCATTGGAAAAAAATGTTTATCAATTAAAAATAAAGTTTATAAAAATAAATAAATATGGGATTGACACCGAAAACACGGTTTCTATGAAAAAGTTCTTCGGGAAAACTTAGCTTGTTATTCGAGAATCACCGATAAAAAACTTATACACTAAAAACGCCAAGTCAACTATGCACCTACTAAAAAATGGGGTCAAAATTATGACCACAAAAAGGGTAATTTCACACGTTTTTGACCACAAAAGTGGTCAACATTTTAAAGGCCGACTCAGAGATTTCCTGAGGAGGGCGCCCTCAATTTCCAAAAAAATCGTGTTTTTTTGCATGTACATAATGCTTGTCCATATACTAATCACTGTGTGAAATTGCTAAGCTTAAATCGAATTCCTTTATATAGAAAATCACAACTTTGTTATCAAAAGTCCGGATCCCGGAATTTTTGTTATACACAGTATCTAGGGAGGTACTACTACACAAAACGTTTACTGCATAAAACGGAAAAATCTGATTCATCTCAAATTTCCGAATTGTGAATTTGGGTTACTATCTTTAGTTATAGTGACTATTTTTCAGTATTACACCAAACAAAATAATATTTTCGAAATCTCTGAAGTCAGACTTTAACCCCATTTTAGTCGGCGGTGCTGTTGCTCAAAACGGGGTCCCATGGCGATGCCACCCCGCGGGTCCTCCCTGCCCACCAGTTTTTTCCTATCTCCGCAACTAGTTTTTCGACCAACCGTTTCCCTCGATCATTGTACTTCTAACACGTTCCCCTTTCCTAATGAGCTTTTTCTCGGCGCTCGCTTCTCCCCACCTGCTTTTTTTTCCTCCCAATTCGTTGCCATCCGTCCGCATTCAGCCCCCTCCTTATGCTCTTCTAACTTTTGGGGGACCTTCTGACCCGTCGCATATGAGGCATTCTGTAATGATTTTGTTCTCATTCCCCCCCTTTTTCCATGTATCCGTTCTTACTCGCTGAACCTGCGCTTTTCTTCTTTTCTCATCATTGATCCTCTCGCAAGAGCGCTGTTCTCCATGTCCCTATTTCAAATAGGTCTAAACTGCTAACAAAACGGTTGTGAAAAAATTGTTTGTGTGATGTGTGTTGTGAAATTTTTGATTGACTTAAAGGGCATTTAGTGATCTACGGCCCTCGTCACCCGACTTACCTAAAATATCTTGCAGAAATTCTTCGATGAGGAACACGGCTTTTAGCATGTGGACAGCGTGGTATAGATACTATTTTCAATATCAAAAACTGAAATTTGAAAAGGACCCTCCTCTTTTGGGGATTATCTAGTGAACATAACACCAAAAGCGGCTATAATAGGATCACAAATGAGACCAACGAAGAGCAAAATTACACATTACGAAATTGTTAATTCATGTACGTGTAGAAATAGAGCAGGAGCAGAATTATTCAGAGGGGCCTATTATAAGGAGTTCGTTTACCCCCCCCCTTCCCCTACAGAAAAGTTTTAACAGCTTTGGTAGGTAGTGTGGACCATTATATAAATGATAGGTAGTTAGTACTCTCAAATTTGGTGTCACTTTTTCAATAGGAGCTTTTTAAGGTTACCAGTGGAGTCCAAACTTTTAAAATACTCCAATCAAGTTGAAATGTATGCCATTATGTCCATCTAGTCTATCGGGTTCCCAAAAATATACAAGTCTGTACTTCGTACCACTTACGATCATGGTTTCGGACGTAATGGCTAAATGGTAAAAAAAAGGTCAATCTCAATTTGTACAAGGGGTCAATATTTAAAGTTAATCTTGTCTATTTAAAATCTTACAAAAATGCCTGAGGAGAAAAGGACTACCAAACAGAATAGTTTTATGTTAAATGTTTACTTACCGAAATGGATTGGAGGTCAAAGAAGGCAACGGCCAATATTGGATTATGTGCCCTATGACCTTGGGCGATAATACAGCGTTGTCGGGGTATGCCACAGACCTCAACCTGAAGCAGAAAGAAAAGAAAAAAAGACCTATGTTGTCGCATAATGATAAAACTTGCATTGCTGATGCTACAAAAACTATTCATTATTGACACGTTAAGCTAGATTGAAAAAAAGTTTGACTCCACTTGTAACTAAAAAGGCTCCTATTGTAAAAAAGTGACACCAGGATTTGGTATTTGAGTGTTACTACCTACGTATGTGGACAAGCATGATATAGAGGGACTCATAGAATACCAAAGTTTGTAGCCCTGTTTGTAGCTGGGGGTGGGGACGGTGTGATACTTTGATGGGTCCCTGTTCCTGCTTACAAGCCATTTCCTGTGACAAAGATCTTACACTATTATGACTTTGGTTACGCTAATCGGCCAAAGTTGTCGATTGTTTCCCCCAGAAATTAATGAAAAATGGATTGATCCCCATTATCCTCCAGTTAACAGTGGGTTTCCACATTACTAACTGACTATGGGTTAGATAAGCATAATCCACCATGTAGTCTTTAACATGTTGTCATTAACAGTGTGAGTTATGCAAAACACATGGATTACTCTTTCCCTGTTTAACCAGATGAGCAGGCATTTTCAAGAAGCCCAACTTTGCAGACCTGCAGACAACAAAATACCAAAACAACACCACAAAAAAACAAAAAAACCGAAAATTTTAAAAAATTAAATTCCCTTTGAATAATTAATTTAAGCCTCATAAAATGTCTAAAAACAGTAGAAATTCATCATTTTCCGGAGAAAACAACTTTCTACATGCAGAAGTGATAGTAGTTGCAACTTTTCTTATAAAATTTTTTAATTCCATTCTTTCAAGTTTTTTTCACTTATGCATCGCATTATATAGGATCCTCAAGTTGTGTTGATTTGTGATAGTGAAAACAGGGAGATATCGTCTTACATTTAGAGGGAATTTTGAGGATGACAAGTTGAGGTAGGTATCACAGGGGAAAGGTATTCCAGGGTTGTTGCATACTCAAAATATGTTAATGACAACCTGTTACACGCACTAAGGTGTCGTTATGCTGCAGAACTAATGGTAGTATAGGCCTATTATAGTCTAAAGCGATTCATGGGTTCAAGGTACCCAACTAAATTCTTAAATGATTTTAAGCAGGCTCTAAGACATCTCCTTAAATTCTAATTGTTACAAAAATCAAATATTATCCCACGGCGTCCGTTGCGGCCATCTTGCAATCAAAGAGATCAGTCATATAAAGTGGCTTTCAATGTAGTTGAAAGTATCTCAATGATTGTTCATCTTAAGGATTCAGGAAAATATTGGGAGTCATTATTCAGAGCTATGAATAATAGTGTGATAAAGGCAGTAAAACTTTGATTGGTCATTGTTCAGGGGACCAAAAACTTTCAAAAATGCATGGATCTTCCAAAATTGGTGGTTTATAGGTGTAGGATATGAGCATGAGCAATACAGAAAAGTCCTAGTTTGCCATCTCTCACTGGCAATTTAGAGCCAACAATCGGCATTTTGAATTTGAAAAAAAATGACTGATAGTGGCTTTAAGTTGTGTTGTAAAAACGACTAAATGTACATACGATGCGTAGCCTAGGCCAATTCTTGTGGGTTCAGAGTAAATGGAAAAAAGACAAAGGAAAGAAGAAAAAAAACTCTCAGCCTCAACTTCAGGCGAGACGCCGGAGGGGGTTATGGATCACGAAATACCCATTTAAATCCTTACGTGATATTTTTACTATAATATTATATACCTGATAGTTGGAGTATAATTGAAAACCACAGATCAACTCAGAGGGTGTATGCTACCGGTGTACTTCCACTTCAAGAGCCATAACGCAAACCAGTACGTCCTTTGCAAAAACAAAATGCACAATGTCATTCCACTTCTCAACGAAAATAAGCGGGAATATATTCAATTGAACCTGGTGGGGTAATCGATATGTGTGTTGAGTATATCGGGAAGGTTATCCGTAATCGTCGGCAATAAGATGACAAGTATAGCGTTAACAAATTTCCTGTCATAAAAACGCATTGAGATTCATTACCATGCATATATGCGCGAAGTGAACAAATTTCACTTATTCCATTTAATCTTTTGGCAAATAAATTCGACCTAACAAAGAAAACGAAAAACAAAAACCAATATAATAAGCTGGATTTCTCCTTGTATCCCCATTTCCACAAGGGTCACATGGGGTCCATCAGAGGGCAAGCGGGGGATCCCGCCCGAGGATTCCGTCTGGCGGGGGACCAGGGCGAGCGGTGGACAGGGGAGTCGAGTGAAGGAACGGGATACGGGAGAAAAGGGGAGGAAAAAGGGGGAGGCGGCAGGAGGGCAGGGGGGAAAGGTGGGGAACAGTAAAGCAGAGGAGGCCGTTATGTAGACAGATCAGACAGGACAGACAGGACAGACAGACAGAATACCGCACAACGAAATGCTAGGACAGACAGACAGACAGACCACACAGGATCATGAACAGGACTAGATCAGACAGGAAGAGAGATCAGGGGACAGAACTCGGCAGAGACTCAGACAGACAGACAGACAGGAGAGAGAGAGAAGACAGACAGACAGCAGCAGGACAGACACACAGACAGACAGACAGACAGAAAACAGGCATGATCAGACGACAGACAGACAGGTACAGACAGACAGAACCGACAGACAGAAAGAAAGACAGCACAGCAGACAGAAGAACAGACAGACAGGCAGACGGACAGACAGACACACACGAGACAGACAGACGACACACACACAGACAGACAGACAGACAGACAGACACGACAGACACACAGCCCGCACAGACAACAGACAGATATAAGACAGCAAGGGACAGAATGACCGAGAGACAGACACCCTAGACAGACAGAAGACGACAGACAAACAGACCAGACAGACAGAAGGAACATGACAGACAGACGACATACCAACACTAAAAAGGTGGTACGGATATGCGCGGCCAAAGGACCTCTTCAGCAGGTTCTCCCGCAGTTCGCAGGGGGTCCTATTTTGTCTCATATTTTAGCATGATTTCAGTTCACAGACCCCCATTTCAAACAAAAATTGGATTTTTAGACTATTTTGCTGCCAATTTTCGAAAAAATTAATGCTTAAGGCGTCCACATTTTCCAACTTTTTCAGTTCCGCAAGACCCCCATTTCGTAATGTTATGTTCAGTTGCAAGTTTCCAAGGTGCGACCTGCAGGCCGCACAACCCTACCCAAATGAAAGTTGAGTGCTTCCCCTCCTGGACAGACAGACACACCACCCACCCACACAACACACACACACACCACCTCACACCACACACTTGCATGCGAGCGCACACACACACACAACACACAATTACCCCAGTGCACTACAATAAACCTTACGTGGCGTTCTGCTTGAATTTGAGCCAGGCTACACAAAATTAAAGGCAAATCGTCACAGAAAGGACTTCAGGCTAGCCCACAGATTCCAAGATTCTTTCGAGGTTTGATTCTCATAAAATATAATTTTTCAATCAAGGATAGTGACAATCTCTCTAAATCACCCAAGCACCGACCACTTAAAAAAATCACAAAACCCTAACAGCCGATAATAAATGATGTTTTTTCTTAAAATAACCGTTCAAGCATATATTGAACCCCTTAGGTATGCCAAGTGAGTATTTTGAGGCACCCAAATATGGGTCAAATAGTACAAATTTCATAGGACACTCAAAATCTTCGAAACCGTTCTCGGTAGGTGGTATACAACCGATCCAGCTGAAATTTGAGAGAAAATTGTATCCTAAAAAATCTCCTCTGTCACTATAAGCTTAGCTAGACCCCTTAATGTTATACTCTCACTCAAGGATATGATGTAATTTCTGGAAAACTAAAGGTACTGCATGTTATAACATATATTATAACTGTGGTAACAGATTTTTTGTTCTAATGAGACCAGACTATCTGAGTGTGGGAACAGTTATATAATGTAGGACTAATTCTTAGGGGGAAAGAAGTACAAAAGTGTGAAAAATATTCTGAAAAAAAATATTGGACTCGTCCATTCCCGGGCCTTCCGGGATTGGTTTACTCCACCAAAAAAATTTCGGCCCGATTAATGGAAAATGAAATGTGACATACCAACCTAATCCACAAAGGGAAATTCTTAAAGTATCAGTATTTTGGTATTTACAAACAAGGATATTTTCGAGGAGCAACCCTACAGAGAAATTGTTTTTACCTTATTTTCGGGCCTGCTAAAAGCTAGTTAATTTGAGATTTCAATTCTGAAATGATGGTATGTGCGCCAACATTATGTTTATAGTTTGTAAGGATACACATTTAATATCCGTAGACTTATGCTCAGCGCCTAGCCGTTTTTATTTTATCTCATTAACCAGGTTCTAATGACATTTGTATTGGGGATAATGGAAATGAAGATTCCACTCTAGCTTTCTATGGTAACATAAATATATTATTGCCTTTAACATTTTGTTTGTCTTAGTTGTGATAGGGTTTAGCGGCCGATTCTCAAGACTGACAAAAAATTTCAGTTTGGAACCTGCTAATTAATGGGGGGTGGGATTTTAGTAGGATAATTTTGATGACGATATGGCTTTACGAGATATACTTAGGTTATTTGCGTACGATTTGAATTAATCTTATTTTAAAATTCAAATCTTTTATCATTTGTGAAAAAAACTTTAATCTTCCCAACGAAACTTACTCCAAAGGTGATATTGCTTCTCTAATGACCTATCCCAGGCACGACGCGGATCAAGGCGCAGGGGCGTGCGCGCCCCTCCAGGTAGTAAATTCTGCAAATTCTTCCAAAATAGCCCCTTTTGAGCTATTTTGGACACCCCGTTTTCTACAGCCATTTCAGCCCACCCCTTGCGGTTTTTAATTTTGACGTTCTTCTTCAAAATGGATCAGACCCCTGGAGTGCTAAAGACTCAACCACCTCCGCATCAAAAGACGCCCGAGCCGAATTAAGCCGTCAGGAAGTGCGGATGGAATAGTGTAACATCAAACATCTACATCCTCTATACTATAGGTTAAAGATACGGATAACCGTGGTGTGAAGTTGAAACCAAGACACATGCTTGTTAAGTCACAGCCCATCGACAGGCAAAAAGAAGTTCGCGTGACTTGTAATGCTATCGACGAAGAATAGCAAATAGTTCATGCTATGTCCTTAAGACGAAGCAGAATTGGGAGCGACGTTAGTTTTGCTAGTTAGTTTGATGTACGGCTCCTGGTGTTGAAATCCCCGTTTTGTTGTTGTTAATTTAATTGTTGTTTTAGATATGGATAACAATTTTAGGTAATTTTCAGTTTTCATTGTTAAATGAGTTCATAGCCATTATTATTTTCGTTTTTTTTTTATTTTTCTACAAAGGAGAAATAGGAGAAACAACGAGATTGTAACAAATCAGGAAAAACTTAAACTGAAAGAGTAGGCTTTGTTCAAGTGTTTGGCGTGATTTGTTCTGCCAAAAAAACCGGCCTTTTAAAACAAATGCACACATGCGTAAAAATTGTTGTCGGAATTTTGACCCCTGATAACGGTTAACTATACACCAACCACTTTGTAGTCAATTTGACTACTTCGAAAGCCGTTTGTAATAATTGTATGCACATTCTAAATTTATACTACAAAAAATTGTATACACAATGACTTCAAAGTAGTAAAAATTGACTAATCAAAATATAGTAGAGTTGACCGTCATCGGGGGTCAAATTTGACTACCTATTTGTAAGGTTGGGCAGGGGAGGCCTCGGTTGAAAATGAGCACTCGAAAAAACAAAACGAACAAGGCTTAGGGCTTGTTCTTGGACCTCCGGGGGGGTACGATAATAACTTTTCTCATACAATTCTTGCTATCACCTTGTAAAATGTTCAAATCTGAACAGTTGGCGCCAAAAGGTCACCATGATGATCAGAAAAGGAACAAGGAAAAATACTGCATCGAATTAAATTCACGCTGTCATAACGACTTGGTGTATAAAGCTTATAAAAAACACGTCCTAAACGAAAAAAAAAAAAATGCCCTATTTGCTTTTTATTTTAAGCAAATCTAAATTTCTTTATACTGGGTTAGAACAAGAGGTTGCAAATACCATAAACTGAATAAGGACGGAGGGGGTATACTAAATGGACAAACGTTGTGACCAACTCATTTGAAACGGAGCCTGTCCATGTGGCCACAAACACTCATCTTAGCCAAAAATGCCAGTTCTAGAAACACCTATCATCACAGCAGAAGTGAACATAAGATAAACATTTCAAGTAGGCTAGCTCTCTGTGGTGAAACCGGCCCTGGAAAAACTCCCAACAACTGAAGGTTCCTCTTGGAGCGAATAAAATTAACCGATTTTCTCCTGTGCTGAATCGAACCTAACTAAGTATTTTGTGAAAAACGTCTAGAATGGTTTTATATTTTAAAATCCCATACACAGACTTCTTGTGAGGATAAGTCACTGACTTATGTGTTTATTTTAGGCTGTGAGGCCCTAACAATTATAAAAAATAGGCCTACTAGGTGCCGCGGGATACAACAGTTGCTACCATGGTGTTTTTTTTTAATTTCAAAGAACTTTGTGTTTTAAACTTCAGGGCACGGTCCACCACTTTCACCCAATCCCCCCAAACCACCCCCAACACCCCCTTTCTAAAAACATTTGTGTTACACCATTCCCACACCCCCCCATTTTCACACCCCTTCTTCCTCTACGCTACAATTTTTTTTTCTCGTCATCACATATCATTTACACTCAACACACACCCTACGTATCATCTTATAACAACCTACACTACACCTTCACTATATATTTACCAAATACCATTCACCAACCTGACACAACCCACCATTTCCACACATAACGCCTTACGTTGGGTGGTTTTGTTACTTGTTGATTGCTTCTTACTCGCTCTGTATGTTACTTACATTTTTTTTCTTTTAGCCCTTTCTTCTGTTCCCTGCACCCGCTTATTATTTTCTGTATGAGTGACCCTCAGAGAGATAACCCGATAGCAGACATTTTCTAAGTACCCAAGGTTTTTCCGAGTTAGGACACATTTGTTATCCAAGTCTCAAGTACGAAATAGGTATTGATGTGATTTAAATGTTGACAGCCCGTATCAGGAACCCAGGAAACGTGATTTTAAGTGTCAAATTGGGACCAGGGGCCAAGACAAGAGATCGGGACAGAGGGTCAAATTTTTAAAATTGATCAATCATGTTGAAAGCTTCCACCCCGTAGTGTTACCATTATTAAAAAAGGATTCAGAAAAGGGTCAGTGTTTACAGTACAAACCTCTTTTATAAGTTTCAGAGTTATAGGCTAAAAAACAGCAAAACCTTCATAATAAGGGGTCAATTCAGTTGTACAGGTGTCAAGTTTTAAAGTTGCTTCCCATTTGGCATAAAAAAATGGTGCAAGGTGAGGTGGAGGCTTCCATAGGATAATAAAATAAATCAATGGGGTGATTCTTGTTTCCCCGCGCTATTTGGTTGAGTATGCATTTGAAGACACTCAAAAAAATATTCCTTATTTTAATCCTATGTGTGTGTGTTCCCCCCCACAATGTGCACCATTTTTTATTCAAATACGGAGCAACTTCTTTAAAGTGACCCCTGCACAAACCTGCATAAATCTGACCCCTTTTATGATTTGATGGCCGTATTTTACCTAATAATTCTGATTTTGACATACGGCTTTTGTACAGTATGTGTACTAGATTTTTTCTGAATCCTTATGGTTAGACCTATAATTAAGTTATGCGCCATTGTCCTGCCCAGCTTACAACACCTTTTAACATCGGGGAAATCCACTTGCTGCATCAATCAACTGGTTCTGGAGATTTGCCCTCATATTTGGCAAGAAAAACTATTATTCGCACTCCCTCGCCCAGTAAAATGTAGCTCAAAAGTTTTCAGCTTCCGTTGGTAATCTTTCAAAAAAAAATTGGACTCTGATGGGGATGAGTAAATATGCAGTTTCAATTTCAGATCGTAAATTCCCAGTTGTTCAGGATTTTCAATGGGAGGTCAATTTTTGCAGTTCAAGTAACAATGTTTCGGGGACATGTTTGTTGCAGTAAATCTGTCACTACTTATTGTGTTTAAGGCTTTCCCGCCCCCCTGGTCTGGATACATTTCTGCAGTTTTTCTCTTTCTAATGATATATTACATATAGGTTCCATGGGGTTTGCGAGGAAGGAAAGTATGGCCATTTTCAAAATAAAATTAGAGTTCTTTTTCATCCCGGTTGCACTACCAGTCCAGGAATAAGACCTGGAACACAGGATGCTAGCACTGTGCTTTCTTTACTAGAGTGTGTGGTGTGTTTATACAAAATGTAGGATGATAGGAATACTTCAATGATGCGTATTAGTAGCCGTCTTCTGGACTGCATTTATGTCAATTAAAACATATTATATTATTAATTATCACATAATAATTATCTTATTCATTACATGAAATACAACATTATATTTATGAGGCAAGATACCAAGTTGATTTTAATTGTCTAGAGCTATATTTTACCTGGAAGTTTAGAATGATTTATGTTGTATGGAACCTAATAAGCTATTCTTGAACACCCTCAAAACTGTATTTATGCCTAAAATTATAAAAAATCTTTATTAGATCTTTAGCGTTATTAATTATTTTAAAAAGATTTATTGTCTTCAAAGCTGGTGTTTGCTGAATTCGATTAACATAGGTCTAGTTAGTAATAATATTTTTAAGAAGTTTCAAAATTCTACAAAAATATAACCATAAAATTATTTTATTTTTTGCTTAACATTTCTTTATTAAACAAAATTTACCTGGTATAAAGTAACTTTAGTTAGTGTGTATTAACTTGGAAAAATATCATCCATTTGTTGCTAAATTGAAATGAAATTTAATCACCAAATTGATGATAATGGCCAGAGTGTTTAACTTAAGGTCTGATAATTGAGATTTAATGGGGATATCGTACTCCCTGATACAAATATGGATTAATATGTACACTAATGCACCAAATGCCTCATTAATGATATAATAAAGAGAACTCAATTCTTTATATAACATTGTGAATAGATTGTTTTATCTTTAGAATTGATGTATATTAGTCACATCATTGTACCATGAACCCATGTATTCAATGGAAGATGTCCAAACTTCACTGTGAAAACACCGCACGTATCCCTGAGCTGGCGTGGTAGAGAGGGTATCCATGACTGGCATAATGTGGGCAGTTATTTTCTGCGGGCTTATATGGCTGAAACTTGTTCATAGCACATACCATTGGTCTGTACTTTGCAACCACGATTGGAATCAATTTAAAAATTTGGGCCACCGTAGGTGCTACAATTTTGTCTTGCCCCCTCTCTATAGGCACCATTGCTAGCATTAAGAATCACCGTTTCCAGGGGTCCCTGTCTCAGGGCTGGTGTCAACATAATTTATAATCACTCAACCGTTTGTGTACTTTGAGACATGTGTTACCAAATGTTGTCTAGCTCCACAGGCTAAGATGGTTGCTTGTTGTTTTGTTGTTTTTTGTTTGTTTGGTTTGTTGGTTTTGTTTTGTTTTTGGCATCTAGTAAAGCATGGTCTGATTTGTATCCCATTGACTTTGGCTAACACTTTCACATGGGTATTCTGGTCCCTCGCTCCGAAAAAAAAAAAATGTCTCAGCTTCAACCCCGCATTAGAGCTACAGCCAGCGCACTATTTGCGGGATTTTTTAAATGTAGGTGATACTCCAGTACTTTGACACGATCAGTGTCTCTCAAAATTAGAAGAAACAATGGAAGTTTGTTTCTCGGTTTTCAGTGGGACAACTGGAATGGAACCCTACAAAATAAAAACGAATTGGACCTGATTAGTGGTTTTTGTACATGTGAAAAAAGTTTGTTTTTATGCTCTTGAAAACAGATGCGAGGAGTATTGACGTGGCACATATTGTTATTATTTCTAAAAAAAACCACGGTTTGCCCTGCAAATTAAAAAGAAATAAAATATCGCAAGGTGGTCATGGATCGTTGTAACAAAAAAAAACCAAAAACACCTAGCCCAGCCCATACCTTTAGGGCCAAACGGAAGCGGGAGACACAAGTTTTTTTATCACTAAGTGGATGAAGCTATAAAATCGACGTTAATAAAATTGTCTTATGTTATGTAGGATGGACTTACAGTAACGCTTACAATGAGATGTTTTTAATTCTTTCTAAATTCTTAAAATTATCAATCGCATTTTCATTTTCCATGATGGCAATTTTAAGTTATTTTAAGAAGATCAACATCTTCCCTAGCTTGGAATTCTACACTAAAATTATATCACGATATATAAGAATTTCCCAACGATGAAGTGGAGTGAATCAGTAAGTGCGTATGCACAACAATGCCGTTCCATTAGTGGCATGACAAAGTTTATTAAATGATGTGATACGCTTCACGCAGAGTCGTGAATTTTATAGCGTTCTCTGCATGATTCGATGTACTTGAAAAAAAAAAGGATACTCATGGTCAAGTTCGCAAAGCTTCACACATTGTATTGGGAATGGAATTATTTTGTGAGAGTTTATTTAGTCCAGAGAAGATAGTCCATTCTTTTTAACAGATTCATGTTGCCAATTATGGCAAGTGACGTCCCATAGTGCATTGCGTTCTTCATTTCCAAGATGGAGGAGTTAGCTGTGGAAGTTCGGGATACCAACGGAGCTTATTACAAGGTAAATTTCTACCATTTCTATGCTTTAAATGACGGATTATTTAATTGCATACGTTACAATGAGTCAATATTTTGTAAACTGTTGCTTCAAATTGTCGATCTACTTTCTCAGAAACGTAGCTTTATGTAGCTTCCATCTCAACTCGGAACTGTCGAGTCTGTGTGTGTGTTCGTTTCGTTTATATGATCACACACTGTCATGACTGTCAGTCTAGTCCCAATAGGTACCCATATACTTCGTATATAGGGTACCACCCACTGCCAGAAGGTCGATGTCAATGAAATTCCATTGAGTGTGGATGGAGCAAAATTTGTCACCTAATTTTCTCTGAAAATGATAAATGCCTGCAATAATTACTCACAGTCACAATATCCATGTTCTACAATGTACGGAGAACACATGTAGGAAAGAATTTAGTATTCTGCCACAGGCTACGAATTCGGCAACGTTAACGGAATAAACCGCATGTTAAAGGTGCCGAATTTTAAGTGTGGCAGGATACTAAATTCATCCCCACATGTAATGCAAGGTAATTTTAGCAGTATAGAAGTACATTTTGTGGGTTAAATCTTCATGAGAAATTTCAATTGGAAAGAATTTAGTATTCTGCCACATGATACGAATTCGGCAACGTTAACGGAATAAACCGCATGTTAAAGGTGCCGAATTTTAAGTGGTGGCAGAATACTAAATTCATCCCTTTCAATTTCGTGTACACTCAGTTGTAATGGCAGAGTGTGTGACTCTAATAGAAGAGTCACTGTTGGGACTACTGTCAGTCTATACTATAGTATCATGTATATAGCAAAGTTGCAACAACAAGAAATTAGTAAATATTGAACACAAAATACTTGCCGCCTCGATATTATGGAAAGTAGATCCCTGGAGTTCATGAAAAGAAATGTAACACTGTTCTAATGAAGTGAATCTGCCACTCAGACTCAGTCTCAGTTCTTGCAAGTTGCAAAAAGGCTAAACTTGAGACTTGAAAATACCCCCCCCCCCCGATTCCTTTTTTTAGACCTTGACAACAAACTGTGCAGAAAGAATTTAGTATTTTGCCACCATATGAATTTGGCAGCCTCAATGGAATTTTATAAAGTGCATGTTGAAGGATGTGGTGGCAGAACAATGAACCCGCGTGGATCGTATACGTTTACTGATTGGTTAAACAGTGGTGTAGGCCCTTGAAACTCAATTATGAGTTTCTCGTCACATTTTTTCAGCCCATAATGAGGGAACTATTTCATTATTCATTATTTGGCTACTTGCGTATTTTTACAGTGTTAAATGAACCTACAGGGGATCGACGAAATACGAACAATATTGGGTCCATTTTTAGACTCATTTCCGAGACTTCCGAGACAGGTTTCCTACCAAAAATTACAATATCGACTGAAAAGGTGATGCTTGAACAGAATTTTTCAAAATAATGAATTATTTTCAGATTTTCGGCCGCTAACACATCCCAAAAATCATAACGCGGGCGGAGGACGAGAAACTAATAATCGAGTTTCAAGGGCCTTGTGGAAATTTTTTAACGATGATGTTGCATCGTTGTAGTATTGCCGCTCCAGGGCGGGCATTTTGGTTTTGCAATGCTTACACAGACGGTAACTTTCTTATTTATCGCACCATTTTCTCTGAGAAATCCGCAGTGGTCCCAGACATCGCTAGCCTAAGCTTGGCTTATTTATTCTGGAACTCTACAATTTTCAACATTATTTGGAGGGTCTTGGGATGCTACCCCTGATGTCGTTTTTGATTGTGAAGCCATTTTAAAGGCGAATTGAAGAGGATTCTTTTCTTATTTTAAGCATGTATTCCTTTTTTGACATTTGCCTTTGATGTCGTTTATTATCGATACTAGCATTTTGTGTATCGACATGTCGGAAGTTTTAAAAATATAGCGACAATGGATGCTTGCGACAATTGATTACAGCACTATCACCTACCAACTTTGAATACTTGCAGAGTCTACAATATACATATGACCCTTTATAAACTTATGGATTCAAGTATTTGTTTATCAATAGTTCATAATTTGCACACCAGAATCATTCAAATCCGACATGTCCCGTGACAAACGACATTCAAAATTTAGCACTGTTGAAAACATTTTTTGATTTGAGGGTCTACAGTGATGATTTACCTGTCAGTTTATGCAGAATTTAATAAGCTTCAAATTGATACCCAACTTGCTTCATTGTGCAAGTATAGGAATAATTCCAAAAATACAAAAATGTATCCCCAACCCCTTGATTTTTCCAGTGTGTGAAAAAAAAAAATATTGGTGTTCAATAAAATTGGAACTACAAGAAAACTAAAAGAGCTTGAAAATTTAATCGATTATGCCCAAAGCAAGTCCCTACATAGTTATGGTATTAACTTTCTTTCACCCTGTCTAAAATATGAGAATTTTTTTAAAATCAATTTGTGGTATCCAAATTTTACCTAAAAAATGGCATTTCAAGAACCTGTTAAAAAAAATGAAAAGGGTGATATTGTTGAAAAGTTAATAGATTATGCCCAAGACACATTCCCACAAGAAAATAGTATTAAATTTTTGTCAAACTGCAAAATATTTGAGAACATTTTTTTTTCTCAAAGCAAGATGTAATTACATGTATCAGCAAAATACCATAGGTTTCTATGGGACTCGGCGTTGCGCAATATCCCAAAATGCGATATCTCGGAACGCATCCAACATTTTGCAATTTGACTTCAGATTTGGATTCTACACAAAATGTATTTCTGTGAGTAGCAAATCATTCATGACAGTCTGAATTGACACCATAGAATTATTGTATATTCTTGACACCATAGAATGATGTATAATTTGAGAAATAAAAAAAAATCCAAAGACAATACCAGTCAGCCTGGTGCTCATGGTTGGATTGCATTTTTGAAATCCTGTTGAGGAAATATACTCTACAACAACTATAATCGCCGTCATAATTTTTTAAACAAATGGCACGCGCGCGTCTGTTGAATTGCGTATTGAATTCAAGTTGTCAAGCGTTCGTTACACACTTCCGGGTTTACACGCGTGTAGCCAGAATTTTGTTTGACAGAATTACTGACGAAGAGTATCATTGATTTAGCATCAGAAGTGATTTTCAGTAAGTTTTTAGCGGCATTTGTGTAAGTTGCCTTCACAGGATTGCACAGGTGAGCCTTATTTTTGAACTCGAACTTATTGGCTCTGATTGTAAATTGACACAGAAGACAAGATGAAGTCCGGTATTAAAGATACATTGTAGGTGGCAAGTTATGATTAAATCAAAATTAATGTACGTACAGTTTTGACATGTCTTGCTCATTTCAAAGCAAACCACCAGGCCATGTTGTTAAAAACATCTGCTCATCTACGGGTGTTTTTTAAATCGAAATTGACATTGTTTTCTTTCACATGGAGTATAAACTTTTGTGCATGCAGATTTTTTTCTGCATGCTTTTGAAAAAAAGTAGCTTAAAATTGCCCTGTCAGTCATGCTGGAATTAGCTATTTGTATAATGTTACAAGCACACAGTCAAAAGCATGCTGTATTTTATCAGAACATGAGTAAGCTTTCACAGTGTGGGACCATCGTAACACAAGCAGTTAGCACGAAGCCTGGCGTGTTGATTCCTGATCTAGCCCAGCTCTTTGTAATTCGGGACCACCTCTAACATGTGACAGAAAGATAGACAACCAGGTAATAAGCTTGTCACTTCGTACATGTACCCTAATTGTTAAAGGAAATATGTCATGATTCTGAATATTTGGAAAATTTGGTATGGGTGGAAAGCTTAAGTAACGTAGATTACATATAAATCAAAATAAGTTGAAAATTGTCCACATTTGTTGAGTATTTTGCCCTTTTAATTTTCCGCCCAATAGCTTACTCGAAAACGATTCCGACAAATCCACATCGCAGGCAAATGGTGACGTCAAAGTGATGACCATCCATAATTGACGTCGTTGTGACCATCATATCGCAGTGTTGCCACTTAATAATAATTAAAACACAACGAAATGAAACAAAATATGTCATTCTGTAACTTATTTTTCTAATTTTATTATTACTTTCATTAATCCATCAATATTACAGTGTCAGAATAACAATTCGAGTCAACACAATGTTTTGGTCATCACTTTGACATCACGAGGAGAGCAAAATTGGGCGCTTTTGATCAATGAAGCCGTGGCGAAAAATCTGCCCGTTTTCTCGTATGTCAAAAAAGCAAAAATTAAAATGCCTCTATTTTGTTAATTTTACATCAAATTGTATTATTTTTTCGGGAATTCGTGATGTATGTACATATATTTTATGAATGTAAGTCAAACTGAGCTTGACAAAAATCTTGACATATTTCCTTTAATATCAGGATTACGAGCCTGTGTTTACAATAGATAACCAGTAAAGAAGTAAAGATTCGCATCAATTGTTGGTGAAAGGAAAGTGCACGCATGTGCAAATCAATTGGCATGTTTTCAACATGTATGCGGGTCAGCGGGTGGTCATATTTAAAGACGAATTAGGGTAAACATTTCTAGTCCCAAGTATGCAAATCAGGTATTACAATTGATTCTGTCATGTGCTCAGGCTCCAAAATAAGAATTAGGGCGGGCAAGGCAATTTTGCCCAATTTTAAAAGGGCACCAAGGCATTACATGCTAAAGAATAGCAAATGTTTTAGGGCACCAAGGCAAATGGTAGGGGCACCAAGGCAAATGGTAGGGGCACCCAAGACAAATTTGCCTTAGGTGCCTTAGGTTATTTTTGGAGCCTGTGTGCTATGATGTTGTGCAGTAGCCCTTGACAGAATAAATGGCAGTACTGTACATTTGTATACTGTAAAAGTGATAATTTTCGCGCGTGTAATTTTTCGCGTTTCTGTAATTTTTAACATTTTTGCTTGTTTTTAAATTCGCTCATTTCAGCTATCCTACAAAGACCTACACACAAAATAACAATTTTCGTGAGTTTTTAATTTCGCGCTAGCTCAGAAGTGCCCGAAAAGCGCGAAAATTAATGTAGCGCGAAAATTTCCACTTTTACAGTACTTGGGACTTCTTTATGAAAAGTCTTCCAGGCTAGTTCAGGAATTTCCCATATTGCCAGCGCTATGTTTGATGTTTGCATTTATTTCAAACAATAACACAAATAAGGTGGGGTTGGGTTGGGCGGGAATATTTGTAAATAAAGCTCCTTTTGTGTCACCTACCTTAAGGCAGGAAGAGACATATACTTTGTCCACTGTTGTCGTTGAATGTGGTTGATTGATATGTTGTGATGTTGTTGTGTTGTGAAAAAGTCTAACATTTGCCTGTAAATCTGCATACTCAATGAGTTCAACCAAACTTGAGTCATAGGTGCACCATGGGAGCCTCATTGTTGATGAGGTAAAGGTACATACCAATAGGGACAAAGGTCATGTGAGGTCAAGCTTGAAGAGTGAAAAAGAGTGAAATTGCAATTGTAAAATTGACCTCAAAGTGAAGTTCAATGGAACCAAAACTTGGTTTAGGGATATCCTGAAGCCCATTTGTTAAGAGGTAAAGGTCACATAACAAGGGTCAAAGGTCACATATCAAGGTCAAAGGTCACCATACAAGGGTCAAAGGTCGCATATACAGGTCAAAGGTCGCATATCAAGGTCACAGTCGAATATCAAGGTCAAGGTCACATATCAAGGTCTCAAGGTCGCATATCAAGGTCAAATGTCGCAAATAAAGGTAAAGGTCGCATATCCAGGTCAAAGGTCGCCATATTCCAGGTCAAAGGTCGCATATCCAGTTCAGAGGTCGCTTAGCAAGGTCAGAGGTCGCATATCAAGGTCAGAGGTCGCCATATCAAGTCAGAGGTGCATTCAAGGTCAAAGGTCGCATATCAAGGTTAAAGGTCGCATATCAAGGTTCAAAGGTCGCATTACAAGGTCAAAGGTAGGTTCGCATTCAAGGTCAAAGGTCCACATCAAGTTCAAAGGTCACATCAAGGTCAAAGATGTGCGCGAAAATAATGTCAAGTCAAAGCTGTAACTGTGCAGCCAAATTTTCTAATTCACACAAACTCTTCATTTAATAAAAATACTGTTTTTGGGGTTTTTTTTTTTGCCATTTTTTTATTTTTTTTGAAAACAAAAACATCATCATTAAATTTCCACAATTACTGTTGAACCAATCGGTAAACCATAAATGACAGTCGGACCGTGACAGTTGCTCAAAACATATCTGAAAACATTGTCATGAATATCAGCACGTCAATGCGTGATCAAAACTGAAAATGCGAATCATCTACTGCACATCTTCGTACAAATGCCATGAGAAATGCTCTGACGGGCTAAAATGACCGGTCTGACTCTTATGAGGTTGGGGTGGGATTCATTTACATGCAACTTCTTCAAAACAATAAAAAAAATAAAAATCTTCAAAAAAACTTCAAAACGTATTAGACTTTTTGTACGAATGTGCTTTTCCAGTGATCAGAGGACATTTAAGTGTAATTTTTCAAACGAAACAGTTTTTCTTAGGTAGTGGACTCTAGTAGGGGACAGAAACCCATTTGACGAGGCCGGCCGGCGTACTCATGGTTCTTGGATTTTTACTGCAGAGAAAAAACCGCAATTGCCTCTGATTGGCCACTGAAGAGATATGCGTGTTGGGTCACCGACCACGCGTCATACACGCTGATAGCTCACCCCCTTGTTACAACCAGGTTGTACGCGCCTCGTCAAAGGGTTTCTGGCCCGAAGATAGTGATGTAATTACTACTGGATGGAATGCATGTGAGAATATAACTAAATAGTAAACCTTATCACAAGCATAGCGCTTTATTAGGGTAGGGGTAATATCGTCTTTTAAAAAGATGTTTTAGTAAAAAGTGGATAAAAGGCAAATGTAGGGTAGACGCAACTGCCAGCTATGGTACGCCTAACGATCTTGTGCATGCTTCAAGTTCACTTTCAGACACCTAACTTTCAGGTAACAATGCCTTTAACAACCCAAAAGGAAGTTCAGAAGAATTTCCACAAACATGAAAATGGCGACCGTTGAAACGACAGTTTTTGTGTCGCCTGCCTTAAGGCAGAAAGACACATAGGGATCACTTTGTCCCCTGTTGTTGATCTGTTGATGTCTGTTGTTGTGAAAAAGGGTTAACATTTGCCTGTAATATCCACATACTTTGATGGATTTAAACCAAACTTGGGTCACAGGTGCAACATGGCATCCCCCATTTTTTGATGAGGTCAAAGGTCACGTACCAAGGTCAAAGGTCATGTGAGGTCAAGTTGCAATTCAGGCTGAAAATGTAAAATTGACCTCATTTGAAAAGTTGAAGTTCAATTGGAATCAAACTTGGTTTATGGAGTTACATGCAAACCCTCATTTGTTTGAGGTCAAAGGTCACATATCAAGATCAAAGGTCGTGTTAGGCCTATCATTCACAAACCGCGACGGCAGGCGACACAAGCGGTCCGAGGACCGATGTATTTTTTTAGCATACATTCTGTAAAGGTTTTAGTGGAATCTATAGCAAAATATTTAAGGCATTTTGTTATGACCCGTTTAATCGAAGGTAACCATTTAGGTCGGCCTTCGGAAAATAAATTTTATTTCATGAAAAATGTAATAAAATTTTTTGAGTCGGCAGGTTTTTAAGCGGGTCGGTCGGGTTACCGGAAACAGTTTCTTTTGTTTGGCCCTACTACATGTGGATATACAATTGCATAGTTAACATTCCATTCATGAGAAAGTTAGGAAGATTTGCATACGAATGACCTTGTGGCAAGACATTTTGTTGATTGTTTTGAAATGCGCATCGTGCATGCAGCGATTAATTTGAGCATGTTACATGCATGCACAAGTGTATGTAGCTGGCTGTTTTTTTGTAATTCGAACACTGCAAATCAGTGCCCTTATGGATAAACAGAACAATTTTTAATGACTCTGGCAACATTTATTCAGCAGACAACAAAAATGGTGTCTAACACAAAAAACACATGCCAGAGTTGATTCCCATGGCAACACCATGTTTGACCAGTCTGTGACCTTGGTTTTATTATCGATGCGCATGGGTCTAATGATAATCTAATATTTAGACACATTTGTTGATTACGGCAAAAACTTGAGAGATACCTACAAATACCTGATGTCCTTAGCCTCTTATTAAATGTCGAGGCTTCGAATTACAATTTTAGAATTACATGCACTGGGGCATGTTACTTCAAAAATTTACACTCACATTGTGAAAGTTACTGCAACAGCTAATTGTAAACAGGTTACTACTAGCCTTTATTCAAGCAAACTCTGGTACGTTTAGACTATTGACATTAGGTTCCAAATTTGTCATTCCAGCATGACTTTCTATGAAAAATAAGCTAAAAATACATATATTTTGGATTCCAAAGTTTAAATTTTACATGCACATGTGCACGCAGGTACAAATGTTACATGCTCAGCAAAGAAAGTGACATTCACAGAAGAAAGTTACATGCCCCGGTGCATGTTTGCACCTGGGTATCCGAATGCCTGAATTAATTTTCCCTACCCATTTTGGTTATGCTATTTTCGTGTAGAATAAATCGCTATTCTTCCCAATGACCACGACTATCACTTGCAAGCATTGATGATCACTCTTTTCAAATTTTGTGAAATGGTGCCAGTGCCGCTTTAAGGGCATATCCTTACTTTGGGTAATTTTGAATGTCTAGTGAGAATGATTGTTCACAAAGATTTAAAACTGAATTTGTACGACCATATAAAATCGTTACATTGTCCTTCATCACAATTACATGCACGCGCTCACTCACACACAAGCACCCACACGCAGACAATAACCTTGAAATGTGTAATATGCATGACCAAAGCCAGGAATTTCCGATCAATAATCAATTATTGCATGAGCATTCATGAGCGTGCGTTTGCAAATAGTCATACGGGGAAGTCCCATACTACATTACATTCACTGTGATGAATAGACCTGCATACTTATTGTGAGACTCAACAATTTTGAAATAACTAATAAAATAAAGATCATCACCTAATTGGGCAATCCCAAAACTCTAAGCTAAATTAGATTTTTGATTTTGATGTAATAAACCTTTGTGCGGGAAGTATAGCATTGGCCATCATGACCATTATATAACTGCACCATTTGATTTCAAAGTTCACAAATAGTTACTGAATTATTCCATGCTCCTGTTATTTGACTTTGCCTGTCACCCACTGTATGATTATACTTACACTAGATAAGAGTTTTATTCAAATCTAAACGTTTTTCAAACACGGAAGAAATGAAAATTCAACAAATATACTCAGTGGTTAGGCAAAAAAAGTTGTTTCCATTACTAGTTGCAAAAAACCTAAATGCAAAATTGAAAAGGATTTCTGCAGAAATGGCTCAAATTGGCCAATAGCAGTCAAAACGTGCAATCATTGGAGACTGTCAAATTATTTTACTCGATGTCATGCGATATGTGACCCCGTACCATTCTTTCAAGTGAAAAATTCAATGAGCGCAGTGATTTCTGTTTAATCATGTTATTGTAAGCAATGTTTAAGGCCTGAAATACAATAGTGAGTTGCGATACATGAATGCAATTGTATTTAGTGGCAGTGAGTGAGTTTTCCCGGTGTCCTCCAAGATAATCCGGTGTGCACGTTCATTTGAATTCTTTCATTTTCCCGGTCGAGCCCCTCTCCCACTTATTGGAATAGGTCAAAAACTCCAGGGGGACGAACGTATCAATGCGAATCGAGTATAGTTAATAAAACAAAAATATTGATTTGGGATCACTTAAATATTTTTTTTTTTCAAAATGAAATTTTTTCCCTGAGGTATTGTGATCTAAAGAAATGCAAATTTTCTCACTAAATCAAATAAAAAAATGAAAGTGCTGTAAAAATAGCTCCGAAATCAAAATGCATGTGGCCTACTGGAAACAAACTTGGGTTTTTTTTGCCTTATGTAATAATGTTAAAGGTGCATTTTGTAATTCCAGCACCTTCCTGTTTTATTCGTGTTCACTATATACCCTTGAGAAAAGCTTGTTCACAAAATTTGAGTTGATCCTGAGCTTGTGGTTTTGTGTTATGAGCAATTGCGTGTTTCCCACGGCCCCATAGGCCACTGTGCTGTAATTTCTGTCCGTTTACGGACAGAAAATACAAAATTGCGAATTTCTTACAGGTACTACCGAATTTGCACGTAAGATTAAGGGGGAATATATCATTGGAAGGGCTAAAAAATGAAATCCACATATTTAAATCAAGGAAAAAATTACCTTTCTATTGCTTTTTGTTTGACAAAAATCAGAGCTTCCGTTCAAAAGTTATGGTCAAAAATTGAACTTTGTGAATTGGAATTTATGTTTTCTATTGTTTTTAACATCTTATGTATTTTGTTTTTTCAAGCTGCGATGTTTAGTTTTTTCCACTTTAAAAATTTATATCTCAAACCGTAATTTACCTTTTGAGCTCTAATTTTCAAAAGTATCTTTTAAAATTCAAGCACTTATTTTCTAATTCATCGTGAAAGTAAAACTGTGTTTCTAAAACATACAAAAAATTAAAAAAACAGTGTTTCTAGACTTAATAACCTAATCTAAAAAGTCAATTTTAACGATATGGCTTCACTGCAAACAGGATTTCTCAAAAACGATTTATCCTAGAGAGATGGGATAAAAAGCAAATTGGAGTATAATAACTACACTATGGGATGAACAAGAATATTGCCATTAGCCCCATGGGAACTTGTTTTAAGGGGGGGGGGGTCATTGGTGCACTGGTGAAAAAATAATTATTTTTTTGATTTCTTGACTAATGACCCCCCTTAAAACAAGTTTCCATGGGGCTAATGGCAATATTCTAGTTCATCTAGTTCCGATTTATGTATATCTTGTTCTCCATTTGATATGAAGAGCCTGGCACCTGCATACACTTACCATGAAGTATCGTGGGAAACGAACTTGCGGTTTTGATAATAGAACGAAATGCACACTGCAAGGCCCAGATTCACTATTGTGCTAATATTGATGGTTAACCACTAAAACAAGTTTTTTGTTTATCTTTGCAAGATGTGGATTTGGAGGAAGGTCTGAAATTTCAGGACGATATGAGAAACGGCCTTATTCATCTGAATATCAAAATTTTATGCTACTTCCGGTTAAATCAGGGGGTCCTAGCGGCAATCGGAACAAGCACCTTTAAGGCATTTTGTTATGACCCGTTTAATCGGAGGTAACCATTTAGGTCTGCCTTCGGAAAATAAATTTTATTTTATGAAAAATGTATAAAATTTTTTGGGTCGGCAGGTTTTTAAGGGGTCGGTCGGGGTAACCGGAAAACAAACAGTCGTTGTTTTGGCCCTACACAGTGGGATAATATACAATTGCATAGTTAACATTTCCATTCATGAGTAAGTTAGGAAGATTTGCATACGAATGACCTGTGGCATAGATTATTTGTTGATAGTTTTGAAATGCGCATCGTGCATGCAGCGATTAATTTGAGCATATACTTTTTGAGTTACCTGCACATGCATCAGCGATGTAGCTGTTTTGTAATTCGAAACAATGAAAACCAGTGCCCTTATGGATAAATCAGAACAAATTTTAATGACCTCTGCAACATTATTCAGCAGACAACAAAAATGGTGTTTAACACAAAAAAACATGTGCCAGAGTTGATTCCCATGGCAACACCAGTTTGACAGTGTGGACGTACTACTACTAATACTGAACCAAAAGTTTAAATCCGGTTTTATCCCGTCAACGGGGGTGGCCGGATTCACCTCACATTTGCAGCAACGCCATGATCCTTCCTTCCACCTCACCCGATTAATGCCTCTCCATCCTCAAAACAAACCCTCCTACTCTCCTCCCACTTGGTTTTTTATCGATATGCAGGGTTCTAATGATAATTAATATTTAGACAACCAGTTGTTGATTACAGCAAAACTTAGAGATAGCCTACAAATAACCTGGATGTCCTTACCTCTTGTAACCCTAAACCCATTAAAGACACTTTCACAAGGGGACCACTGAATCTCACAAAACACCATGCACTAAGGATATCTATCACATATAAATCACTGAATCTCACAAAATTCATCTTGACTGGAAATCACTGGAATCTCACAATAGCTCACAGTATAGAATAAATCACTGAATCTCACAAAATCACACTGGTGTCCATACATCGTAAACCACTGAATCTCACAAAATCTCACAATAAGCTTAGTGCAGAGTGTTTAATCACTTAAATCACAAAGTCTCACAATATGTACCACTGGTGTGGTTTGTGTGAGATTGGTGGGGTTCGGGTTTTAATGTCCCTATTGTTTTTGGGGCATGTATTTATGTGTAAATTATATCGCTATTCTTCCAATGACCTAGACTATCAGTGAAAGACAAATTGAAAGAGGACTTCATATTTTGTGAAAATGTGCCAGTGCTGCTTTAAGGGCCATTTCCTTACTTGGGTTTTGAATGGCTAGTGAGAATGATTGTTCACAAAGATTTAAAACTGATTTGTACACCATAAAAATCTATAACTTCATCACAAGTACATGCAAGCTCACTCACACACAAGCACCCACAAGCATGCAATAACCTTGAATGTGTTTAATAATGCATGACCAAAAGCAGGGAATTCCGAGTCAATAATCAATTATTGCATGAGCATTCATGAGCGTGCGTTGTGCAAATACTCATACTGGGGAAGTCCCATACTCATGACATTCACTGTGATGAATAGAACCTGGCATACTTATTGTGAGACCTCAACGTTTTGAAATAATAAAATAAAGATCTAGTCACTTAAATTGGGCAATCCCAAAACTCTAAGCTAAATTAGATTTTTGATTTTGATGTAGTAAACCTTTGTTGGTGATTGAAGTAGCAGTGCCATCATGACCATTATAGGAAACTGGCATCCATTTTGATTTTCAGAAAGTTCACAAATATTTACTGTATTATGCCATACATCCTGCTATGTGAACTATTGCACTGCCACTGTATGAATATACTTACACTATGATAAGAGTTTGTTCAAATCTAAGCTTTTTCAAACAAGGAAGAAAATGAAAATTCAAACAAATATATCAGTGTTAGGCAAAACAAAAGTTTGTTTCCAGTACGTAGTGCAAAAAGCTAAATGCAAAATGCACTTTTAATATTTTTGAAAAGGATTTTCCACAGAAATGGCTCAAATGGCCAAATAGCAAGTCAAAACAGGTGCAAATCGTATTTGACTGTCAAATTATTAGTTAATAAAACAAAAATATCGATTTGAGATCACTTAAATATTTTTCAAAATGAAATTTTCTTTTTCCTGATGTATTTTGATCTAAAGAAATGCAAATTTTCTCACTAAATCAAATAAAAAATTGAAATGCTGTAAAAATAGCTCTGAAATCAAAATGCATGTGGCCTACTGGAAACAAACTTGGTTTTTTTTTTGCCTTACATGTATGTAATAATGTTAAAGGTGTATTTCGTAATTCCAGCACCTTCTGTTTTATTCGTTGTTCACTAGATACCCTTGAGAAAAGCTTGTTCACAAAATTTGAGTTGATCCCCGAGCTTGTGGTTTTGTGTTATGAGCAATTGCGTGTTTCCCACGGCCCCATAGGCCACTGTGCTGTAAGTTTGTATTTCTGTCCGTAAACGGACAGAAAATACAAAATTGCGAATTTCTTACAGATACTACCGAATTTGCACGTAAGATTAAGTGCACTTGGATTACTAATGTTAACGGTTCAGATGATATAAAAATTTCAACTTTTTTTAGATAAGTCGGAGGGACGAGGCTGTGATCACGAAATGCCCCTTTAATCAGATTCAGTGAACAAGAAGAAGAAAAGTACCAGAAATATTGTAATTTAGTGAAAACTTCTCCAGGTGATTACGAATTTCAAAGTCCGTTTCAACAGGTTACAATAACTGTATTATAACACCCCACAAATCCTATCATAACACTGCATTCAATGCCATTTGACTGTAGTTGAAACTACTATGCTGTGGAATTCAATACATGTACATGCAGGAATCAGTGGAAAAGCATTGACCTGAATTTTATATATATTGATCAGGATGTTAAACAATTGAATCCTTTCTGGTTAATAAAAATGTGATCGTCAGCAAAATTCTGATTGTCAGCACAATTGATTTATAAAAATATGTAAGGCACCCACCCAATTACACTATAATTTCCTGTGTTGCAGCATACCTTAATTATAAAATTTCATTTGAATCAGATACCAAGTTTTAATGTGAGCATTAATTATATAGTAAACTTGTGTATTACAATAACCCATACTTTACTGTAATAGGACCAAAATTTAGCCAGTAACATCATAATGTGGAATGAAGTTGACCAGAATATTTTACAGATGAAGTAAGAAAAATATGACATTTCTTCAACCAAAATATTAGGTTTGATGGGGTGAGTAGTGGGGTTGAGGTAGGGTCACTGCATCGTAATTTCTGTCCATCTATAGATAAAAAAGTAAAACTTATTTGTAACAATGATGATCAAATCTCGATGTAGATTAGGTGCTTTCGTCCATGCAGAATGCGCACGCACGCGCACGCGCACGCACACACACACACACAATACTTAGTCTGCAGTTCAGGTGATATAGCAATCAACTTTTGTTTTAGATAATTAAGAGGGACAAAGTTCTGGATCATGGAATGTCCCATTGAGATGGAGATATTGTCACTCAGGCATAGAAGCATTGGCTATGTCATCAACAGGCCATTTTGGTCTAATTCACATAGAGATGTACACTTTATACAAGAATACCTGCTGGTACACCCAGCTGGTATGCAAAGGTGGGATGAGGCCATCCCAAATTCCATCCTGGTGGTGATGCCGAGGCCTGAATTACAAGTTTCAAAAACCAGTTAAATTATTGTGCAAACTTATTGAAGTGAGTAATGCTGAGTCCAACGGATCCAGGTACAAAAACATGACAAGGATAAAAAATTGATACAAGAGGTTACCTTGAATAAGCGAGAATGAGGGAGGTGAGGCAAGGTGTACCAACTTGGCGTGGGGAGGGGAATGTAACGCGGAGAAACATGTGTGACACAGTAAAGTGCGAGAGCCACAAATTACAGAGTCACAATACAAATGGGGGAAAAAAACATACTGTAGGCCTGTACGTAAATGTAAGGCCTTACGGTATAGGAAAAACAATGCACTGGGCAGGAGTAATAAAAATGACTGTGCACTGTGAAAAAACAAACAAACAGTGGGAATTGCCAGAAATTAAGTTGAACTGTGGCAGAGCAGAGTACGATAGCCATAAATTGCAATGTCACACAGCACAGATTAAAAACTGGTAAAAGGGGACGGGGACAATACAGACAAAATGGGACCGACGTTTTGAACAGATAAACTGTTCTTTATCAAGGATAAAAATACACAATAAAACTAGTAACTACAGAGCATAAAACAATTGCTACAAATGATCATGGATAAGACATATTGCAAAAAGTTCAAGAAAAAAAAGTAGCAAGGCACAAATAGAACTGTGATTATTACAAGTAAGACACCAATGCATTATTACTAATGTAATAACTTACATCTTTTAGCAAGTGAACTGTGATTTATACAGCCAGCACTCAACCTTTGCTACTCAAACTTAATTTAACAGCTGAGAAATGGATATGGATAGACATGGATATCGAATACATTGTACATTTTCTACCGAGTCTAGCTCACAAGAGCTAAAACTACCATTTTGTGTTACAGGAAGACTTTTCAAACCTTTGGCCTCCCAAGACAAAAAAAAAATCAGTGTGTATTTTTAAAGATTTCTATCCAATTGTGAAGAAACTGTAGGACTACACTACTGTTCATGCCTTTTTCTGTGTGTATACATTGATATTGTGATACACACAGTCCAGCATGAACGCATGTTATTTTGAGGGCATCCCAAATTCCATACCGGTGATGATGCATATAGCTGTCAACTGCCTGTGCCATTGCCAGATCTCATCATATACATCCTCTGTAGATCTGACCGGGGCCAAGAAAGCTCTTTACCCATCCATCATTTCTGGAAAAAAGTAAAGAAGTTATTTTCATGGCAATTTTGTATACTGTACCAGTTTGTAATGGTCAACATTTATGTGGCATTAAATTTTCACAGTAGCCACCTCCAAACGCAGGGACAACTTAAGCAACTGGACTTCAATACATTTTCTACAACAAATTCTAACTAAAGTAGAATTCACAAAAATTATATACTCAAAAATAAATCTTGTCTAACAGTTCCACCAGGATTGTTTGTATGAGCATCTGTAGCATGGTACCATATTTCAAGGAGTTGAAATTTTAAAGATTTTAATAATTCCTGAAAATTTGTGGTGTCTTGAATTTGTTGTAATTGTATCCCAGGGCTGAAAAAAATGTAAATTTGCTCAAAGACTGTCAACTTTCCCACAAATTTCCCACTATTTCTTTCTTACATATTTCTTTTCCTGAAAAAGTCCAAATTTCCCTCCAGATGACCTGATTTCCTTTGAAGAAGCTTCCCAGATTCCTCAATTTTTCCAGCTATGATTGTATCCCAAGGACTAGTGTACTGTATGCAGTTGGGAATATTTTGTTGTATTTTACATTCACACTACAGCAAATCCTTCTACTTGTGCAAAAGTAACCAGTATCTTGGTGTGGTCTGTACGGGCAACATTGTTCAATGTTGCTCAATTTTATCTCTCTTCCAGTTCCATATACTGTAAAGTGGCATTTTAATGCTATTTTAAATTTAATCTGTGCTTTTATGGACTTTTAAACTAGTGCATATGGGAAATGATTATGTTATGCAGGTCTATGAGAAAGCTAAATAAAAGCAAATTTAAAACAGGCAAAAAATGTTTGAATTGTGTTGTAGGCATAAAATTGTGTAAAAAATGTCACTTACAGTACCCCACAGCACCATTTAGTTAGTGAAAAAAATAACAAAATCTGACACTTGTATCATAATTTTGTGGCCATATGCTTTATTTGGCAGACATGCCAGCATACGTTAAACTGTCCAAAAGATTCTGAAGTATGCTATTTATAGAAACAATTGTCTTGATGAAATTAGGTTATCATAACATCTAGGAGTTGGCATTCCTGTCTGGTATATGTGCATGTACTTTGTGTGCACATATCAGCTGATGAAGATAGCCGGTACTTGATGAAGTTAAAGGTGGTACATCATTTACATATGAGCCCATAATTCTTTCATTCAAATGGCTTTTATGGCAGGGGGTTTTTGAATCAATCCCATTGAGCATAGCAATGTGCCGATACCATACCTTGTACTAAAACACATGTCAGTACTTAGGGATAAAAAAGTGTTCCAAAGGTTTAAAGGACCCAAGCCATTTAATAATAATGCACAAAAATCCTATTAAGTACTGATGCTTTGTGGGCTAAACTGAGTGTTAAAGTCTAGGTTTTAATGTGTTAAGAATAGGATTTTTATGTTGATATCATGGGACCCAATTGAGGTGAAAGTTTCCAAAACTGGTGAATTTTGTGGGGATTGCCTCAAACCACCCTCTGGGCTTATGGTTACTCACTGAGCCAAAGGTTTCTGTATGCATCCAATTGTTTTAGTGGTTTTAAACATTTTTTAGAGATAAACTTTTTTTTTCAGTAGTAAGTAGAAGGAAATTTGTTGGTTAAAAAATGGTGAAATACATTATGGTGTGTGAGAGAATGTCAAGTTCTGATTCAAAAAACTTGAGTGATCAGGATACAAAACATGTTTCTGGAGGCTGTGCACATGTCTTGAGTTGAGGTAATATTGTTTGTTAGAAAAGTGCAAGAACAAAAACAGTTCTACACAGCTGTCTATTTTAAACGTAATTCTTGATGTTCCACTGGTCAATAGTTATTGTAAGCAATGTTACTTTGCAACTGCGTTGACCACAAAAACTTGCATTGGGTTTACTATTGAATTTCGTGGAAAATTTATTCAGAAAAACAAAATAAAGAAAAATAATCCTCAAAACAAATTGACTCAATTTGGGATACTCAAAAATACCTTCTCAGGAATTAGAAATTTATCTTCATATAGAATATTTCCTTCAATTTCCAGAAGCCTGATATCCTAGTATAGAACATTCAGCAATGCAATCAGGAAAATTACTTATTTGTATAACATTGTGATCCAGCAACTGTTGATTGACATTACCATTTCAGAATATGCAGACCATCATTTTTAGGTGCCTGCAAGAGATTTTGCTATTACCCGTTGGACATGGAAATTTGAAACATGGTCTGGGAAACTCTCATCAGGACATAGGTTTGTGTTTATTAATGGGGGAATGGGATGAATATGATATCCTATAATAGATATTATGAAGTGAGTCTTAGCGAAGATTGTTAAAATACGTGGCTCATTGAACAGTTGTGCTTGGACCAATGTTGGCAAAAGTGCCCTTGCAAAATGCAAGCCTCATCGTATATTTTGAATCTGAAGCCATATTGATCATGTTTTATTGTCAACAGTGAAGAAAACATACAAAAGGACTTTGATTTGCTTTCTTGCGTGATGATGTACCTAATACTTAGAGAGGACTCAAGTGTGGTCTGCAGTGTGCAAATTCCCTGTTCGCATAGCAAATTGGTACCCATTTTGAAGTAACTGCTACACACAAATTTTGGCCTGTATAGCATTTTAAAAATGCTAAATATATTAAAAGGCGCATATCTGACTAAAATTGTCCAAAAAAACGCTCGATCCAAAAAGTTCACAGGAATTGCACCACACTGGTGGTCTGCGGTCGGGATGTGCCTCTGATAGTCTGAAATTGAGAAAATACAAAAACCATTTTTTTGCCAAAAATGAGACGAATTTAATTTATAAATAGGTAACAAATGGTTCATTTCACTATGTAACTGGGACATCATGGAAATGGACCCCTGATTACCAGAATGACCCACCCTGTCATGTACAAAATAGTTGACTCTTTTGTTTACAATGCTGAATCTCAATCAGGAGGGTATTTGCACATTTCTTTTCAGCCCCCTATTTTATATCTCATATTGTGTTCATGTGTTGCTTCAAAATCAGTGTAAAAGTAGGTTGTAAGTGAAGGTCGTTTACCGGGGTTTGTTTTTTTTTTTTGTGGGAAATTGGTGGATCTTAGTTTTTGAAGGCATTGTAGGTCTTGTTCAGCCCCCCCCAAAAAAAAAAAAAAAAAAAAAAAAATCCACAAAAAGGGGAAAAAAGTCCACTTTTTGCTATGTTTTACTACAAGGGCCAAAATTAAAGAAAAACTTTGACAAGAAAGCCCATTTTCGGTGATACACTGTTCCAAAAGTAACAACAGAAAAAGCCTATTTCAAAGGGGGTTAGGTCCACTTTTCAAAAAATCCACTTTTTGCAAAAAGCGGTTCACTTTTCAAATATCCACCCCCCCAAAAGTACATCCTGCGTACAGCCTGGTCCTGTTTGAACCGTAACAAATCTTCTCAAGTTGCAACTAATGAAAAAACAAACTGCCATCATAGAGGAATAAAATACATACTAGTATGGGTTTTACAAAGATAGGTTCTGGAGGATCGGATAGTTTTATAAGTCCTAGAGTCGACCCGTTAGTAGGACCAACTTAGTGCCACTTTTTCTTAGATAGAAAAAAAAAAATATTTCACAGAATTTCAAGCCTGATGAGATCACGATTGCATGTTGTCTGGACCCAGGCTACATAGATTACAAACATTGGAGCTAATCACATTTATTCTTGAAAACGTGTGATGCCTCAGCATGCGTGTTGACGTCAGTGGCTGATGCTGGGAACTTTCAACCGTTGTGTGTATTTTGAACAGGGGATGAAATAGAAGATCAGTGAGTGTGAGCGGTGGGTTTCCCTCAGGTGTTCACACCAATGCGGGCTTGATCTATCCCCAATTTGGTTCTTAATGTGGTAAAAGACAGTGTTCGGATTGGTGGGTGGTTTTATATATGTTTTGTCAGTTACTGTCTGCTCTTGTTTAGTTAATTACCATGGCAACTGAGTGTTGTTTGTTGGTTTGTTTTTTTTTTTTGTTTTGTGGTAACTAGGAGAGTATAGTCGGGCCAAACACCAAACATACTAATTTTTTAGATCAGGGCGGTTTGGTTATTTATATTGAAAGGGCGAGGACCCGACGATTTCTATAACGTTTTCATCCCTTGATGGAATGGGCTTTCACCCCAAATCCATCTGATAGATTTGCACTGATTTATAAACCAATTTTGATGTGAGGCTAAAAACATGATTTGTAATCTCCCATAGAGTACTGTGTACGGTCTCAACCCACAAATGGGGCACATTTTTAAAATCATTAGTTACGTCAAAAACAAACTCTTCAGTCCTAAGGATTTTAAAAGGTAAATGCGAAAAACATGATAGGCCTTTCTTATGATAACCAAAATTTGACATCTTCGGGTTAATCTGGGGTTCTGGGGATTAGGTTATTAGTGAGCGGACCATGTGCCCTTTAATTTAAATCATTTTTGAAGCCACCATTGGGTTACCTTGAAACACTTCTCAAAGGTAGGTCAGACGGATTAAGGTCCATGGCCCGAATGTGGCTTCATAAAAAAAATAGTGATTCCAACTGGAACAAAACTTAAGTAATGTTGAAGGCATGAATGTTGTTAAAATAAAAAGAAAGGGGGTCATTTTATCTTGATATGGTTAATAATAATTGCTCTAAACAAACTGCTTGCAAAAAATCAAAAATTAAAGTTGCTCTTCCACAAGGCAGATGAATTATACAAAATTATTTGACCCTCCCGTCATATGTTGTCAAAGGACGGACTGAATGGCAAAACTTACTATCTAGAAAAACAAGTGGATAACTTCTTTTTTAAAGCAAAAACTGAGCTGTAGATGCCAACTCGCAGGGGCCCTCTAGATTACATGAAGCCAATCTGTTGGTTAAAGAAATCTGGACAACACTAACACATGCGGAGGGTTATGGGTCAAGTGAAATATTGTGTCAACCCTGGGTCATCGAAAAATAAAATAGGTTCCATGTGATGCACAGGACCATGCTCAATTTCTTGTCCACATCCACCACCATCACGAATTGTACTGGCATTTTAGTGTTCTTCATTTCCATTTTTTTGGCACGCAAACTCTGTTGTCATTATAAATTACAGTATTGAAGACAGCCTTGTAAGGGCGTAACTATGTTAAATTAAAGCTATAACTTGGGGATTCATTTTAACACATTTTGTTGCGCCCATTGGGCGTTTTTCTATTTTCCTTTATTTAAAATGACAGACGGTGTAACTCTGTGTAAATTAAAGCTCGAACTAGGGGGATTCATTTTTTTGAAATGATAAGAAGGGTGTAACCTATGTTAAATATTAAAGCTTAGAACGTTGAGATTCGTTTTCAAACACTTTTGCGCCCAATTGGCGTATTTTCCTATTTTCTTTATTTAAAATGATAGGACTAAGGCGTAACCTATGTTATTAAAGTTTTAACTTGGGGATTCCAGTTTTTAACATATTTTTTGCGCCCAATTTGGCATTTTTTCTATTTTCTTTAATTTGAAATGATAGAAGGTGTAACTATGTTAAATTAAAGCTTATAACTTGGGGATTCAGTTTTAAACACATTTTTCGCCAATTGGCGTTTTTTTCTATTGTCTTTATTTAAAATGACAGGAAGGTGTAACTATGTTAATTAAAGCTTCTAACTATGGGATTTCAGTTTTTTTGAAATGATATGAAGGGGTAACCTATGTTAATTAAAGCTTAGAACTTGGAGATTCCGTTTTAACACATTTTGTGCCCAATTGGGCGTTTTTTTCTATTTTCTTTATTTGAAATGACAGGAGTTGTAACCCTATGTTAAATTAAAGCGAGAACTATGTGAGGTCCAAATGTCACACACCAAGGTCAAAGGTCAACGGGAGATCAAGTTGTAAACAAGGTGATTGGTTGTCTAATGCAATCTTATGCTCATGTAGCAAAACATCTAACTTTAAATCAGTTATTGAGAATTTTCTTTTTGATACATGTTTCTGTAATAAAGTTGCAACTTAACACTAGAAAAAACTCATATACTTCCTTTAAAATGCTTTTAATGTATGTTCTTAATTTCCTTGTAAAATCTCTTCCTGGCACCCTACACAGTTTTTTTTAAATATTGTTTCTTTTTTAAATGATAAAAACAAATCGAGTTTTTTAAATATGTATAAATTGTTCATTTCCTATGTAACTGGGACATCTGGAAAGGGACCACGTGGATTACCATAATTACCCACCCTGTCATGGACAAAATAGTTTTTCTGTACTCTTTTGTTTACAATGCTGAATCTCAATCATGAGGTATTATTTGCACATTTCTTTTCATCCCCCTATTTTTATCTCTATTGTTTTTATGTGTGCTTCAAAATATTGTAAAGTAGATTTTAAGTGAAGGTCGTACCTTGGGTTCTGTTTTTTTTTTGGACATTTTTTTATTTTTTTTGGGGGGGTTGAGTGGGGGTAGGGGGGGTGGCCCCCCAAAAAAAAATCCACAAAGGGAAAAGTCCACTTTTTGGCATTTTTTTTTAATAAAGGGCCAAAATTAACGAACTTTTGACAGAAAGCCCACTTTTCGTGTTTCGGTGATTCAATGTTCCAAAATTAAAAAAAACGGACTATTTCAAAGGGGGTTAGGTCCACTTTTCCAAAAAATCCACTGTTTTTGAAAAAGGTCCCCTTTTCAAAGATCCCCCCCCAAAGTAAATCCACCTGCGTACAGCCCTGGTCTTGTTTGAACCGGACAATCTTCCTTCCTCAAGTGCACTAATGACACAAACTTGCAATATAGAGGAATAAATTAACATACTACTATGGGTTTTACAAAGATAGGTTCTTGAGGATCGGATAGTTTTATAAGTTAGAGTAGACCCGTAGTAGACCAATTAGTGCCACTTTTTTCTTAGAAGAAAAAAAAATATTCCCAGAATTTCAAGTCTGATGTAGATCACGATGCAATGTTGTCTGACCCAGCTACATAGATGACAACATTGGAGCTAGCACATTCTATTCTTGAAACAGTGTTGTATTGCCTCAGCATGCGTGTTGACGTCAGTTGGCTGATGCTGGGCAACTTTCAACCGTGTGTCATTTTGACAGGGGCTGAAATAGAAGATCAGTGAGTGTGAGCGGTTGTGTTTACCTCATGGTGTCACACCACATGCGGCTTGATCTATTTCCATTTTGGTCTTAATGTGTAAATACAGTGTCTCGGATCTGTGGGTTGGGTATATTTATGTTTCTGTCCAGTTGTCTGTTATTTTTAGTAATTACATGGCAATGGTGTAACTAGGAGAGTATAGTCGGGCCAAACACAAACATACTTAATTTTTTAGATCAGGGACGTTTTGGTATTTAAAGGGATGACCCGATTTCGATAACGTTTCATCTTGAGGAATGGGTCACCCCAAATCAATCTGTATAGATTTGACTGATTTAACCCATTTTGATGTGAGAGCAAACAACATGATTTTGTAATCTCAGCGAGTACTGTGTATTGGTCAACCAAATGGGGCACATGTTAAATCATTGTTTAGGTCCAAACCAACTCTTTCGTCCTAAGATTTACCGGTAATGAGAAAATGATAGTTTTTCTGATACCAAAATGTGGACCTATTCTGTAAATCTAAGGTTCTGGGATGAGGTATTAGTAGAGAGGACCATGCGCCTTTAATTTTACAATCATGAAGCCACAATTGTGTACCTTGAACCTACTTTCTCAAGGTAGGCGAGATTAAAGGTCCATGGCCCGAATGTGTTCATAAAAATCTGATCCAACTGGAACAAAACTTAAGTAATGTGGAGGCATGAATGATGTTAAAATAAAAAGACAGTGGTCATTTTTATCTCTGATATGGTTAATAATAATTGCTCTAAACAAATTGCTTGCAAAATCAATTAATTGTTCGCTTCACAAGGCAGATGAATTATACAAAATTATTTGACCTCCTCGTCAAATTTTTTGTCAAAGACTGAATGCAAACTTATCTAGACAAAAGGTGATACTTGTTTTAAAGCCAAAAACTGAGCTGTAGATCACTTCAGCAGGGGCTCTAAGATACATGAAGCCAATATGTTGTTAAAAGATCATGCTACAACACTAAGCACATGGGAGGGTTATGCGTCAAGTGACATATGTGTCACCTGGGTTCATTCGAACAAATCGTTTCAATGTGATGCACAGCGACATATCAATCTCTTGTCACTCCACACCATCACAAGGAATTGTACTGGCATTTAGTGTCTTCATTTCCATTTTTTTGCAGCAACTTGTGTCATTATAAATAAATGTATTTGAGACACGCCAATTTGTAAGGGGCAACATATTATGGATCACTAATTGAATTGAAGAGAGAAATTTTGTGCTAATTTAAGCAAAGAATATTGTGGAATTTTTATAGTATTTCGAGATTTTTAGACTAAGTTGATTAAATTGCTACAAACATGTGTTGACCACCTTTGGTGCCAGGCATGCTTGCACAAATTAGTTGTAAACTTTTGTACTGTCATAAAAAAACTACTGATACCTTAAAGGGGCATTTTGTGATCCACAGCCTCGTCCCCACGACATGACCTCAAAAAAGCTGAGATTTTTAATAGCATTGAAACGGTTAGATAGTAATCAATGTGTACCAAATCTTACGTGCGAATTCTGGTCGTATATCTGTAAGAAATTCGCAATTTTGTATTTTCTGTCCGTAAACGGACAGAAACTTATAGCACGGTGGCCTTGGGGAACGTGGGAAACAAGCATTTGATCATAAACAAAACCGCGAAGGCGGGATCACCTAAAAAGTTGTGACTAAGGCTTTCCAAGGATATCTGTGAAAAATGAAAAAAAAGCGGATGCTCGGAATCAACGAATGCAACCTTTAACTAAATTCACTTTTGACTTCATGCTGTTTTGGAGATCACTCATATAGGTAGGTGTGAGTAGGCTATTTGAGTAATAATGGTATGGATATTAATGAACATTACTGTGGATTATGGAAGCGTCTTAGAGTATAATTTTATATGCCTACCCACGCGTCGCATTATTATACCAAAATGGGAATAGAACACCAATTGTTTGTACAGTTTGGTTGATAAAATGCAGACTCCTATCACATCATGTAAACATTTGTATAAGTATCAGTTTTTGTAAATTGTAGATTTACAAATGCCAATTTAAAATTGGATCCAATGTTCAGATTCTTGACTCTTTGCTATGTTAAAACAAAACAGAAATGTGACATTGCAAAGGAGGGAGGAAATTGTCCTGCATAGAATTTGAAGTTAAATAGTTATGAATTATGGATTGAAAGTAGCCTGTGATTAATGAGTAGTTATTATCCATAATGGATATGTAGGTCAAAGGATAATAATATGGATGTAATTGCTGCAAGTGATTCTCTCTTTTTTCTTGTTGTGACTTTACTCCGGTTTTGTTTCCTTAAGATCTTTTTTGTTAGCTTTTTAATCAGCTGGATTTTTGTTAGTAAGTTCACTGGGTGCTTTTAGCTGTGTTATACTACGGACATGGTCGTGTTTTTTAATTTGGGCACCCAAAAAAAAAATGGTGGATTTGCTCACATATTTAGTTTTCATGTTCCTATCTTTCTTGTCATACCATTGCAATACTCCAACAAAATGTAATGATTTAGGGTCATTACTAGAGAATGATAATTATCTTCAAAATATTGTGATACATCCAAAAATCATCAACCAATTAGCAACACACAATTCATTAAACTTAATTAGCCGGGGTGGAGGTGGATGCGGTTCGTCGTGGATTGCGGTTGCGGTGTTTACATTTAATGGGAACCACTTTCCGATTAAACATCATTCGAATTATTTTGCATGAAAATAGTAAAATCCATATTATTAAGGTGCAGACCAATTTTTCATGCAAAGGATTAAATGAAAGCATAAATTGATTAAATTGGAACCGGTAAGCACTTTCCTCCCTATACAATTCACACATTACGCTCTTTAAATTGCTGATAATGGTGCAACGTCAAATAAAAAAGGTGAGCCTTGAAATTTTCAGACAACGTTGTATAAAATAGGTATATTCATCCTGCTACCTAGGAAACATAATATATGTTCAAGGATGGCGGACTTTGACATGCCATAGCGCAATCACCTTGAATTGTAAAAAACTGTCCATTTTAGAATATATGGAAGGTGGACATTTTTCATAATCTGTAAACATGGATCCTTTGACCTCAAAAAACATATAACATAAAATCAACATTGTTGGTGAATAATAAAATATTTAACACAAAATTGTTTTTTTATACCCAAACAGAACAAATTTTTGAAACACCCTGCTAAAATTAATTTGGCTCTACATAATTCAGACAATTATGTATTGCCTGAAAGGTCTTTCTTTCCACATCACAAAAAGACACTTACATTTTTATTTCAATATCCTGCATAAGAATATTTTTAAAAATTGTGAAAGAAAAACAAAAATAGGAATTAAAACTATTTTCTGTTGTTTCACCCGTATCATTTATGTGACACCCTGTATAATACCCAATCATACATAGTTGAATGCCCCACCTTATAAGCTTTCAGAAAATATATCCTTTCATATGGCTTATATAAAGACATTTTAAGCTGCAGTGTTTTTTTATAGGAGAGGTGTTTTTGGCAAAATTGGTAGATGTGACACAAATGGGTCCCACCCTAAAAAATATGACCACATGTTATTACATAGTCATTTGCAGAAGGTCACACGGTAATACGGTTCATCGGTCCGTACAAATGGGCAAGTGAAAATGTCATTTCTCCTCAATGGAACAATCTAAGACCTTAAAGCTAACATTCTGCTTGAAGATCATCATATCGCCTACCACAGCAGGTTATACATGTATGTCCACTGATCTGTACATGTACATTCATTATAAAGCACACTTACCCTGGACTACCGGCCAATTTGAATGAACATAGTGTTAGGTCCTATGTCATATCAGAGACATTGTAAGGAAGCTTTAAAAGGGCATAGAGAAGATTAACCCCCTGTGGTCTATGACTGATTCTAATTGGTATGCAGTGGGTTAATGATCTATTTAGCCAATCAGAGACATGGTAAGAAACTCTTAAAGGTTTGTAGAGGACACATAGAAGAGTTTTTTTTGTATTGGTTACTCAGTGGTTTTATCATGCTATATCATGTAATGAGCCAATCAGAGATCCTGTGAGAAAGATGGTAGACTTCAGAAAGCTAATAATGGCAGTCGTCTGGAAACTGAAGAGGCCAAAATTCTCTTTCCGTGGGATTCGGGGTTGGCCATACCGATAGCTACTCACACACAGAGGAAAATATGACACAAACATTTACGGCTAAGAATGCTGCTTCAGCATCAAACAGGGGATTGCTCCTAAAATAGTACATGGGGTGGGAGGGCTAATGATCTAATCATCAGTTATGAGGTGATTGTGTTGTTTTAAAAGCAAACCACAGGCGCCATCACGAAATTGGAAAACTCAGGGTGGCTGACACTCCACCACAGGATTACACGAGAGGTTTATGTAAATATAGTAAAAACTTTGTGGTATTGATTTGTTCAGTGCATGTGCATTGGTTGGTTTGGTAGTGTGTAAATGATTGATTGATTGCTGATTGCTGATTTCACACAATATAAATACATGTATCATCCCACTGTGGTATAAATCAAGTACAAACAAATTGGGTGATTCAGATATGATGTTAAATTGGATCCAGCATGAGAAGATTTGGAAATGACCCATAACACTGGAGAACGGACAATCTCATAGTTTTTTTCAGCCTATCAATAGAAAGGCTTATGCCCCGAGTATTTTTTTTTTTTTTTTTTTTAAAAAAAAACTTTTCTTTTTTTTTTTTTTTTTTTTTTTTTTTTTTTTTTTTTTTTTTTTTTTTTTTTTTTTTTTTTTTTTTTTGAAGATTTTCTGTCAAGGGCAGCCACTAAAAATATAAACTAGTCTTTGTATATGTTCAATTCTTGTGAAAATCACAGTTATGCAGTAGTAAATTGCTGGTGTTTTCTATGAAACAATTTTTTGAAATTTTGAGTTCAAATTGCTTTTTTGGGGTTTTTGTGTAGTTTGCAAGATTTCAACGTGGACAATAGTAGGATTTTCATGCAGCATCACTTGTCCTAGCTGCTTGGGTAGAATGTTAGCCTGATAGATGCATTTGCCCAGACTAATGTTTTACTGGGTGGTCAGGTGATGGCCAATTACATGTTTGCTGGCTAGATAGGGTCATGGACTTGTAGCAAGGACACAGCCCATGTCTGTTGGTATAACAAGCTAGTACCTCTGGTAGACGATGTGCATTTAGCAATATGCTTGTACAGTAGTTTTAAATGGATATGTATAAAATATAATGTGAATTTGTACATTTAAAAATGGTTTATATTTCTTCAAAAATGTAAACGTTGGTATTTTACATATAAGCCCGTGCATGCACCCATCATCGAATTTTGCTTCATCTATCTGGTCAATCAGATGTAATCTTCTACCCCTATAAAAAATCCAAATATTTCTTTCTCAATTTAAAAGAAATGTCTGGAATTTCTTGGATCACAAACCTTACGTTGGGTGTGTGTCCATGTCTGTATCCCCCAGGCTGTGCCTGTCTCTCTGGATGGTTGGGGGCCATGTGTGTAGCGTGTTTGCAGGCCTATGTGTGTGTGTGTGTAAACAGATCTTTCACTTGATCAAATCTGACAGTTTGCTCAGAGCAGACCTAGAAACCTATTTGTATGTTACATGTACGTGTCTATAATGTGTGTGTGTTTGTGCGTGTATGATTGTTGCAGGATGTGTGTATGCATGCGTGTGTGTGTGTGGGTGCATGCGTACTTACATATGTTGCATGTGTTTGGTGTGTGTGTGTGTGTGTGTGTGTGTGGGAGTGCGTGGGTGTGTGTGTGTGTATAAAAAGCTATGCCAGCATTACAGCAAAAGTTATGTCCAAAGTAAAGAATGTGAATAACTTATTATAGCTTCTTGGCATTAACTGATTATATGTATTATATGTATAATGTTTCTATCTTTTAGCTAATTAACTAATTGGAGGACTTCTGAAAAGTGATCCTTTGTGCTCACACTTTAGTTTTTGTTAACAGAATAAAACCTAATATGTATAGCAAGATTGAATGCTTAGGTTAAATGTTAAGACAGTAATATTTGTACCACTTTATAGTGTTTAAAAACAGATTCATGTTTTGTCTTTATATCGGTCTGGTCATTTCGGTTAAAGTGTGTAATTTGTTTCTCTTCCTGCCAAATCTTGAGCCAATTTCAAACAAAGAGGTCTAGAAGAACCGCTTGGTCCAAGATTGGTTCATAAGGGTGTTCACAGGATTGGGCCATTAAGGGGCAAGCTTCGAAAATCTATTAATTTGTTCTTCAGTCGCAGATAAATTGCTATAATTCACACATCTTGGTACAGAAGATCCACTGCCCAAAACCCATATGGGGGTTAACAAATTGATTCAAGGTCACATGCATTGACCAAATTCAGTTGGAAGAATCACTCAACTGCTGACAGTGACCATATGGGGGGGTTAACAGATGGGTCAAAGCTATGTGTGCTGATTAAAGGGGGGGCATTTTTAAGTTAGGGAAAGTTAGATAATTTGTTCTCTTTGCCTAAAACAATTTGAGCCAATTGCCAGCCTAGCTGGTGAAAGAGCCACTGACTCAAGGGTGGGGTCAGAGAATGACCCCCATTGACCCCTATATGACATTTTAATGCCCATATACAAGTTGGTACAAATTTTGCGATCACAAAGAGAGGCAAGATTTGCGTTCAGGAACCACCTTGTTCTTAATTACCAAAAATTTTATTTACAAGTTAATTTGGTTATCATAGTATTTTCCATGTAAGTAAAATAAGGGCAGCACAAAAAATATTGTCTCTTTGAATACATCACTTCATAGGCTTCTGCATCATTGATGCTCTGGGTTTTGTGTTTTTTTTTTTTAGATAGTGTTTGTTAGATCAGGAAAACCTATGAAAGGGAATTACAGAAAAAAGAATTGATGTGACAATATTTGAATTAGCGAAAAGTGAAATTTCACTTGGACTGGTGTTGATAATTTGGAAGGATCTATGGAATCAGATGGATGTGGAAAGCCATAATAGAGCCTCTGTAAATTATAATCCTGGGTAAAATGTAACATTTACAGAGAAAACCAAAATTCCTACTTTCCTAAGTGTTTCAACACTGGTCTTAATATTAGTGGTGTTGGTATTTTAATTTGTATGGCCTGATCGAGGCACCCCCATCTATAGGCCTACGGTTTTGGTGGGTTAAAAACAGGCTAGCAGGGTCACTTTATGATGTGAAGTTTGTGCCGCTTGCCCCTAAATTCTGTTGTTTCAAGGGTTGTGTTGCAGGGTATCTGGAATGAACAAGCATCGGGGTTGATACTATTGCATTAACGCATGGCTGTGTTACTATACTGTTTTTTTCACACCAACTCTGCGTTGATGATATTTAACCGTACATCCCCCCCCCCCACCTTCTGAAATTTGGAGACTACGTTGAAAAATTTGGGTCAACCTGCAGTCCGCGTGAGCCAAAAAAATTGTTTTTTTTTGGTAATCGCAAAGGTCCCTTATGGCAATCCGCACCCCCGCCACTATATTCCTGGTAACGGGCCGGTTAAAAATGAGGAGTTTGCATGCATAACCCTAACTCCCTGCATCCTTCAGGGCTGTGGTTAGGTTGACTATACGGTGCATATGAGGCCAGCAATACCAGTGTGGAGTAGCAGGAATATAGGGGGTAGTGGGTCCAAACATGCCTCATAAATGTTAACCAACTTCAATAACATATTGTAGCAGATTTTAGGAAAATAGAGTAAAACCCGGCTACAGAGACATGCTGCCATGCATACTGAAATTATTGGGGTAACTCTGCATTGAGTTTAGCTGCAATAATGTAAAGCCACAATACAACTTTTGGCCAGCTTGTCTGGCCAACAGTGTTCGATTTAGAGGGTTTTAACCTGCACAATGCATGTAACATTGGCCCTGTGCATGTAAAATTTTGTCTGTGAGGCTTCCCGTCGCGGTGTTTTTGGTTTCTTCTTCTTTCTGGCTGGAAGGTTGTAACCTTCGCATTTTCGGCAGAGAGCACAAAACCAGTGTGACGTGCGAAAATTTTGCTCTTACCTTTGCGAAGAATTACCCCTGCCGGACATAATCTCCGATGACTAAGGCTAAATGCTCGCTCCTCTAGCAAAGAATGGCCATTTCGGGGCACAGCCGAGTCCTGGAAGAGCTCACTGTGGGGAAAAAATTTGTAGTTTGTCTGGGGTTCTTCACCGGGCCCCTTGCAATCTTAGTAGCGGTTGGATTGGTGGATGGGGAGGCCGCGCTGCATTCCCCCAGGTGAGTTCAGATCGTCCCACGAGCGTGGTGTAACATTCCAATTTGGGTCGTTTTTTTAAACATTTTTGACTGTGGGCGTGTGATCCTTTGTGCGGGGGTGGTTATGGGGGTTTTGTGCTGGTTTCACAGGTGAAGTTTAGGCAGTTCGCCCCCGGGCAAAATAGCCGCTACGAGTCTAGCGTCCGTACTCATGCCAGTCATGGTTAGACTAAGGTTTGGCAAGGGTGGGTTTCACTTAAAAATTTATTTTTCATGCATACATGGGGCTTGTCAAGGTGCGGGGGCGGGCTACTCCTGGTGAGTGGTTCGGCTATTGATATCTAGTTTGGGTTGCTAGGGGGCCGTTGGTTGCAGAAGTTTTCGTTTCTTCTCCTCCACAATGGTTGTCAACCACCCTTTTCCGCATTTTATTACGGCCAAACTTGTGTCAGTCATTTTAATATACAGTCGTTCCCACACATAGCGGGCGCATATTATAGGACTGTGTGCGTGCAGTATATGGGCTAAAGTGGTACAGTTGGGTTGTGGATGAGGCGTTTTCCCGAGCCCGAAGGGGTGACGTCACAGGTTCGTGTAAACCCGGGAATTCTGCGTGGGGAATTCCCCGAATCAGGCAATGTATCGATTGTGCGTGCGTATCATGTTTTGAAGCTTTGTAAGGTGTTTATCAAAGCGAGTGGCTGATGCCGTAATATTAATGGTTTGAAAAGATTTCTGTGAAGCGTAAGGGCCCTCTGACTAGGGGTTGCTTGGTGAAGTTAGTGGTATGACAAGGGCTTGCACTCCGTGATCTTAGACTTGGTGAGGTTTTGGGGGAAACTGGCAGTGTAGTAGGCATCCGGAATCATTTTTCCAGATTGTTTGGGTTGTGTTGGGGCAGATTCCGCTAATATGAGGGAAGTTGGTCTTGTAGCTGTTTGATCGAGTCAAGAGGCGCTATGTGAAAGAGAATGTGAAGTCTTAAGCCTGTGCGGATGGTTTTGGTTGTTTGAGGGGGACTCCGCTCGCATGAGTGAGTTAGCTTTGAATGGCTGCTTAGACATTTATAAAATTTGTGTGGTTGTGTCCGTTGGTGATGGGATAAAAGGGGATAGTGTTGTGAATTGGGCCTTGTACGTTATGATGAATAATTCGTTCGCGTTATCTTGGTATTGTTGAGATGGGCAGTGGCCTGTTGTGTCTAGTATGGCATTGCGGTGGTTACCTGGTATGTAATTACTTGCTTCTCTTGGCCAGCCTCCACGTTAATTTCCTTGGCGTGGTAGCACCACCACATTTGTGTGGGTTGGAAGGGCCCTCGGGGACAAGTTCCCCCCCATGCCATGATATTTTACAGGTGGTGAGAACCCCTGTTTTACAACATGAAATGTTAAATTGCATACCGTCATCTCTTTTAAGGCCTGAAGGGAGGACAAAAAAATATTTGCCAAACAAAACTGCAATAATAAAAACACTACAAAAAAACAACACAAATTATTATAAAAAAAATACTTACAAATATTTTTGGGGTAGTGTGATTATTCAAAATGCTAAAGAGATATCAGGAGAAAATCCATAACTTGGAATGTGGTCTTGTAAGAAATAGGCCTCAAAGTTACAATATCCGTGGGTTGGGATGTTCATGACGGGTAAATGGACGGCCAAAGGTTCGAAACCATGCATTAGAAAAGATACATGTAGATGTGTGTCTTGAAAACCTGAGTCAGTGCCAAACTGTACACCCCAGGAATCTGCCAGCCAAGGCAATTGAAAAAACATTTGTGTGGATCATCCAGTGGACACAAACTTTTTCTACTAGTTTTATTCTTTCCCCTTTGTTATTTTAAATATTAGTGAAGTGGTGCAGATAAATTGAGAAGCATGACGTGTTGTTCCAGACAGGCCGTAGCCGGGGGGGGGGGGGGGGGGGGGGGCGGGGGTGCGATGTACTCTCACCCAAATTCCAAAATTCAAAAAAGGTCCACAAAAATTATGTGTGCGAGCGAAGCGAGCTAGAAAAAATTAGGTGTTTTGGCTTTTTTTTGGTCAAAAAAGGGCAACATTGGGGCAAAAAGGTCCACTTTTGCCACTTAACCCATCTATGTGAAAAAGTCCAAATTTTGGGAAAGGTCCATTTTTGAAAAATCTGCACGCCCAGAAAAAATTCTGTCCAGATAGTGGAGGAGGGAAAATCTGGAGAGGGGCCTCTAAGGGTGCAGAAACACCTCATGATACCTGGTTTACTCAATGCTTCAGCAGTGTCTTGCTTTAGTACAGGTAGAGAAATCCAAAGGTTTATATCCGGTTTTGTCTTGTTGAATGTGGGTGGCGGATTACTCACACTTCACAGCAATCGCCATTACCTCCTTCCACTTAGCCCGATTCAGAGCGTTCTCTATCCTCAACCCAACCATCCGCTCCTACTCTTCTCCTCCAGTTGTTTCTTCATACATGTCTTATTGGGTCATCACCTCCTAAAACTGCTCACCGTAACTTTCTGTTAAAGAATATATTACCATGGTGGTGGCTTGGGAGAGGAGAGAGAGGAGGTGGGAAGAGAGTGGAGATGGGAGGAGAGAGAGAGATGTGAGGAAAAAGATATCGAGGATGGGGAGAGAAAGAGGATGGGGAGAGAAAGAGAAGGGAGACAAAGGATAAAGATAGAGGAGAAGGAACTGAGTGAGCTGAAGTACTCCTTCTAGTTGACTCAGTATGCCTCAGCATTGTCTGAATATGCAAATGTTCATTCCTGTTTGTGTTTGCACTTTGATTTTGATTAGGCCTCCTTTAAATCTGGCCAACCTTTTCTTTTTTTGGGGGGGGGGTTCGAGTTGTAGAAAACTTTGAATAAGGGAGGGAGGGAGAAGAAAATGTTTAAGCAGCCTTAAAGAAACATGAGGACATTTCCAGAACAATGTGCCCACAAATTTTTTGTAAAACTAGGTTTTTGGTATACCCAGAATGCTAACCAACATATTTAATCTCGCCTGAAGTGAATAAGACGATAAAACGCTGTCCTTGTGTCAATTAAAAGATAATGTGGTATTTCTGTCATGCATGACAGAAAATACAAGCATACTTCTCTATACAGAACTATTATGACAGCAGGCAAGTTCAAAACTTAATGAAAAACTTCATTTAAAGGGAGTGAATGATAAACTAGCCATAGCACACATTCATAGCATCCAGGCTAGTGTTATCTATTTCTGGATCAGACCCTGGGTCTGTCATTTCCAATGATTGAAATGTTAAATTATCGCCATCAATGCATTCATATGTGACATTATTGAAGATAAACATAGGGGATGGGGATGTGAGTAAGATAAAAAAACAGTTAAAAATTGACAAGCCAAAAGCAAAACAAAACTTTTTCTCCCACACCTCAATGACATGCATGCGGACAAGAGCTGAGGCATGCTGTGTACCCGAAAGAATACTCTACGGGTGGGTGTTGTAACCTATAGCCTACTCTTGGGCAAAGGTAACAGACATGTCATTTGCATTATTACTGTGTAGCTTCTTGATTATACAGTTACATGACAGTAGCATGGGAATGGGAGAAGTGTACTGTTAATTGGTTACAATATCTTGTCTTCATATTGACCTTTGAGAACTCTCATGTAGCCATGACTGATGATGCCTTGGATTAATTGCTTGTTTTGCTACATGTAGATTGACTTTTGGTTTATGGTTCATGTGTAGGGATGGAAGAAAGTTGAGAAAAATGAAGAATTTGTAAGTTTTGGTGTGTTTTCTTAATGGTTTGTTTTCACTATCATCATTGATAATGTTCCCAGTTTGAATTGATGGGAGTCAGTTTCAGTGTTGGTTTGCAGATTGGGCTCTTCACTTCATTGAGCTGTTGGAAACCTGTTTGTTAACCATCCCTAAGAATTGGAAGGTTCTGTCAGAGTGTTAAAATATAGCAATGGACAGTGAATAGTACTCATGTAGTATGTACATTCAGTAGACATGATTTGACAAGTGAGTAATACAGATCTTCAGCATGAAGACATCGTGCAACTTAATGTCACGAAAGAGGGTGACCGCGCCACTTCTCGTCGCACACACGATAACACGGTCACTTAGCCATGGCGGTAGTCATGACTTGGAAGTGTATCATTGCTTGAGAAAACTGAAATGAAATTATTGTGATGCTGCCTCATGTGCTTTTTGTATTGCAAAGAGGGGATAGCTATTGGCAGTGGTATGGGGAGCTGTCAATGTTGCCCCAGGATAATGTGCTTGTGGCAAACAAAAAAGCATGTTAATGATTTTCCCTGTTCAAATTATATGAACAGGATTGTTTCGCTTTCTTTAAGTTAACTTAGTAAACAGCTAAGAATTCAAATAAACGAAGAATAACATTATTTAAAATATTAAGAACAAGAAGATTGAAGATTCTTTTGACATTTAACCAATGTAGGTTCTGTGTGTATGTATGAATGGCAAAGGTAACTGCATAGCATATTGAATATGTTACTGTGAGGAAGAAAAGTTATAAATTGGGTAGGCTTGAACCAGGGCCCAGGCCGTGACCGGGATACCAGCTATGATGGTTGGTACTGGTCAGGACAACAGATTTTGTGCCCATATGAGTCCTCATTTGATGACGAAAAGCTACATCCGGGACTTCCGTGACTTCGTGCATTTTTCTCACTCATGTGTGGGATTCTGGAAGAATTCAGTAGTGGTCAAGGTTTAAAAGGTATTTTTTTTTCTTAATTGCAGGACTACAATCAAAGTTATTCATGATGAAGAAGTAACAGTAGCATTTGAAGAAAGTGATTATTTGTAGTTAAATACTAAGTATCAGCCATGAACTCAGCTCCGACTTCACAAACATTGGCTGTCTATGTCGTCTTCTAGGTACCTGAAGCTAAACCATGCTGGCACCAATAGTGAACATTGTTTAAAATCGGCACGTTCTGAATCGGCCGATTATTTGGGTTATGGAAACAAAAGCAGTATCGGTAAAGATTCAATAAAGTAGCCGATTTAAAGGTGGCGCTTGTTCTGATCGCCTCTGGACCCCCCTGGTTTACCAGAATTAGTATAATTTTTGATACAGAGGAAAGGCGGTATTTTTCTTATTGCCTGAAATTTCGGCTTCCAAATCCACTTTGCAAGATATAAACAAAAAAATGCTGTTTTTATGGGTAACCATCAATATCAGCACAGTAGTGAATATGGCATTGCAATGTGCATTATTGATCTATAATCAAAATTGCAAGTTCGTTTCCCACGATATTTGATGGTAAGTGTATGCAGTTGCCAGGCTATCATATTCAAGTAGAGAAATGATGCAAATAAATCGGAACACCACCTTTAAATAAATCAATTATTGTTCAAGAACTTTAAGCATATGTCCCAAAACAGGAAGTTCAAGAACCTTAAATGAAATTTTACTAAGTGAGAAATCTGCATTTGAGACAGAGATGACATGTCAAATATCGATAAAATGCAATAACTTGTCCTCATCCTGTATCAACAACACCATGCCTCATGAATTGAATTAAATCATTTGTGTCTGGAATTTCCCAGACCATTGCAATACTCCCAAACTTATTCTATTTTTTTTAAATTTATTTTCCCCCTTTTTTACTATAGAGTGACCCTCAATAACATTTTTAAATGCTCGGATACGCAGAAGCATGAATTTAGTCCTAAAAAAGTAGTGGTGACGTGGTAGTACACTAGACGATGCCACTTCTAGTAGTGTTATAGTTTTTGTATTCCATGTTCTTCTTGCAAGGTTTAATATATTGCGCTTATTTGCATATGAACCAAAGAATACTTGTGGGGGGCCACCTTAATTTACAGATTGCATCATTTTGTTTTGTTATATTTCTAATACTCTTCCGTCTTTAAGTACAATGTGGTTATTTGCGTGTGTCGTCACTTTATACTTCAGACTACAAAGTATACCTGTGTGTTTCCAAGTGCTTTCCATTTTTTTCATGTCTGCTTTTTTCAGTTGGTCACTCCAGAGCGAATAGTAGCCTTCAGTCTAGTGCGTCCCCCCCTTCCACCTACTAATAGCAGTGATGATAGCACAGATCTACAGGCAGGAGACGATGTTGAGGTAATTCACAATATTTTCTATTCCCTTTCTTCATAGTAGGAGGAACTGTGACAAAACGTTCAAGTTGCGGTAAGTTGTGAGAACGCGTGGCGCAACGGATAGAGCGCAGGACTCAGATCAATGAACATTGTAAATCATGATTTCGAGCCCACTGATATCAACATGTTTGTGTCCCTTGGGCATTGCGATGCCTTGTCCGACCCCAGCGAATCTGGGGAGCTGTTATGGGGGATATTAAATCTAGTGCTGATAGGCATTGGTGCTTGTTAGGCATATTTAGAGCAGCCACCAAGATTAAGCGAAATGATTGTGACGATTCCTGATGCAGCGTAATTAAGAATTGTACAGCGCTGTGATACCAATTTGTGTAAAGCGCTTTTTAAATGCTTGCATATGATTGTTCCCCGCCTACGAGTTCGGAACGTGGACTATGAAATGAGCAGCGTCCGTTCGTCTGTTCGTCCGTTCGTCCGTCGTCCGTTCGTCCGTCCTGTGACAAAAATGTTAACCCCTTTTGTATACGATTTATCTGGAGTTCCGTAATGGCGACAATGATGTAACTTGGTGAAAGAAGCGGGCTGATGAATTCTCGACCTAATGAGATTGTGGCCGTAAAATATGCTATTAAGTATCTAATTTGCATTATTTATGATAATGTTTGCCTGCAAAGGCCTTTGTACAAGTTTTCTGGAGTTCCGTAAGGCGTATCATGATGTAACTTGGTGGCAGGAAGCGGGCGATGAAAGTTTTTGACCCGTTAGATTTCGGCGTATTCTGGCAAATTGAGTATGCAAATGAGCTAATTAATATGCAAAAATCGGCATAATTGCTATATTTTAGAAACGGTACTCGGATAATCAAATCCTGCGCTGCATGAAAGCCTATCATGAGGCCCATCTTTTTTTGCAATTGAAAGTATGTGAATATATGTGGCTTAAGTATGCAAATAGCTAAGTTAAATATGCGTAATTGCGTATCTTTTTGAAACTGACATCAGATAGGCAAAATTCCTTCTTTACATGAGACTTCTATGCTATGGGGAGGGGTGAGTTGGTGGGGAGGGGGTTGGGTTATTGGGGGGTGTTGGGGATCGGTAGTGTGGTTGCGGGGTGTGGGGAGGGGGTGTTGTGTTGCGGGGTGTTGGGGATGGGTGGAGTGTTGCATGGTGTTGGGGAGGGGTGGAGTGTGTGCATGTGTTGGGGAGGGGTGGGAGTTTTTGCGGTTTTTGGGAGGGATGAGGGTGTTGCGGGGTGGGTTGGGTGGATGAGGGTGTGCGGGTGTTGGGGAGGGGAATCAGTTGCGGGGTTATTGGGGGAAAGGGAGGTTGTGTTCCAGGGTATTGGGGTTTTGGTGTTGAGGGGTGTTACGGATGGGGTGGGGTGTTGCGTGGGTGTTGCGGGGGGTGTTGGGGATGAAGGGTGGGGAGTTGTGGGGTGTTGGGAGAGGGCGTGTTTTTGCGGGGTGTTTTTGCGGGGTGTTGGGGAGGGGGGTGGGTTTTTGCGGGTGTTTGGGATGGGGTGAGTGGTTGCGGGGTATTGGGGAGGGGTGGAGTGTTGAAGTTGCATTTACTTGCATGTTACTGATCTCAACATTCGGCTGGGACATATTTTACTCATCGCGTAAATAAGTTCGCCTTGTTATTATTAATATGTATCCCACGGGTGGGGGCTAAATTGGCTTTTGTTTATTCCTTGAATGCTCTTAGGGCGAAATATCATTTTCCCCCTAACGTATCCCTTTGTATAAGGTCTTATTCCATTTTGGATTAACAGGATATGATTATTATTTATGCAATGCAGGGATAAATCCCTAAATAACAGTAGATGAATATTACTTAATTTCAATAAAAAAAACCATTATAGATAATGGAATAATTACAATTTCCCCCATTCCACTGTTAAGAGTTATTATTATTATTATGATAATATTAAAAATCCAACTGAATCCAGTACTGTAATATTTTACCAGGGTGTCTCTATGCCTGAAATCCGTGCCAAAGAATGGAAAGAAAGCGGTATGTAAAGTGAAAGTTGCCATAGCGTGGCAAGTAGGGCCATGGTCGACATTGCTTTTGTCAGTACATTGTTTACAGAAACACTTTTGACAATTGTCTACAAGTATGGCAAGCTTCAGCAAAAATGTTTTATACAAAAAAAAAACTAAAAATGGGTTTTTTTTTTTTTTGTGAAGAAAAGCCTAACATTGTAATGAATTAACATGTTTTCATCAGGATGTTTTTCCAACCAGTAAATTGTTCTGTGTGTCGGAATAAGTCAAAAGTAAAGGACCATAAAGTATCATTACCCTTCCTGTCCCATCTTAAAGTCTTGCTAATCAATCCGATTGACTATTTGAACTGTGACGTGCGTGTCATGGACATTGTACATGCACACTTGAATGTAGTATAGTAAGTATATACCAATTAACTCTGCTCAAAGGCTGCTCATGTTCGTGTCAGGTTCAGAAGTTAAATTACTCTAATAATTTCTTGGTCATTGCAACTTGTGAGTACATCATTGATCATCAGCGCCTTGTCTAGTTCGGTTTGGCATGAATTGAATGTGTGTAGGAAGTTGGGAATGGCCCTCACATTTGTGACCGTACACGACGAATGGGCTGTAAAGTCGCCGACGTTGATTCTGAGCTATAGGCCAATTCCATACAGGTCCATAATCTATGATTTTTGATATTTCAAGAAATAATATTATTATTTAGTACTTTCTGGCGTGCACGGCAGAAAATCATAGCCAACTATTATTCCTGAATTGATAAATCCAACATTTTTGAGGGTAGTCATTTCGATTATCCCAAATTGTCAGTAAACTTGCGAAAAGAATGTTCCATGCCATGATTCTCCCCAAAAAAGCCGCCATTCGGTAAACACACGTACACTTGACCCGGGAATTTGGCCAAAACAACCCTGAGATTTGACCTTTCTATTTTTAGCAGTTTTTCGAAGCTACTTGTGAACAATTTGACGCAATTAAAAGAACGTTTTCAAAGGCCTTTGGCTGCAAACCTGGTTACTAAGCGGCCGAAAGGAGAAGCCCGATTGGTGAAATTGTGCCACGTGACCTTGTAATAGCTTGTGAGACCCACGTTAACTTCCAGTCGCAGCGAGCGATTGACGTGCTCAGTACGATTTCGACCACCTGATCAGTGTCACGCATTCTCACACGCAGAATCCGCGCTGCGACTGAAGTTTAATCATGACTTTAATGTGACGAAATGTCAACGTGGATCAGCTGTTTGCATTATTTACAAACACTGCTACTGTATCGCGGAATAAACTCCTGTTTTTATATTATAATCTGAACCACTTTTGAGGTATATTATTTCTATAAATAGTCAAATTATTTGGGCCCATAGGCTGATGATTGCGATTGCTTTCTGTTTGTTGTATTCTGCCGTATTTTGGGGCATGGAGCCGGGATCGTCTAGTGCCACTCATGGCTATTGGCAGTGTAGTGTACAGAGTAAAACTATCGTTGGTAAGCCTATATAATTAATGCTGAAATGTAATGAGCTTTTTGCATTTTTATATGTTACCAAGCTACTCCCTTTTTTGTTTACTCTCTTGCGAGCTTTTTCTATTTTTGTTACATGTATTTGTTTCCAATTGTAGGAACATTTTCGCGTTTACTGAGGCCATACTCCAAATTCGTAGTATTATTTAAAGTAATTAATTTTCAAAATTAACATAACCAAATTATTTTAATGGATAAGTTGCAGGCCTATTCCAAAATTTTACAATGAAAATGTTTGAAATTTTAGTAGCATTGATACAGAACAAAAAATGTGTCATCCCAAAATATAAGTACGCTGTGTTATTAAAGACACTATCAGTGATTTGAAAAATATCTGAAATTTGGCAGGAATAGCTGCAAAGTGAAGGATACGTCCTGTAGAATCCTCATAAGTTAGCCTCTTCAACTGAAGATTTGACAGAAAGGAAGAAAACGGCAGTGTTCCAAGATACGAGTTCCCCATTCAATTACGGTTTGTAGAAGTGTCCGAACGGACAATAACGACTAAAATTTCCGATCTGTCCTTATTAGGTTGCTTCTGGTCTTATATCTTTGCAGGGTAGGTTAGGATACTGTACTTGTTTCACCCATGCCAAACTCGATTTTTGATGATTTTTTCGTTTTCTGATTTAGCAAATCAACTGATAGTGTCCTTAATTAGGTCAATGGTGACAATTATTACAAATGTAATTAAAATTAGAAGGAATGTATTTCATAAAAATTAGGACATTCTTGAACATGTAGAGAAACTTTTTTCTTTCATGATAAAGCAAACATGCCAACCAACATTCTTGCACTTAACATGACGGTTATTGTAAAGTTTTATAATTCGCTTCGCCATTAACACCTAATTAATTATGCAAGAAATTTGAACCTTTGCTATTTTTCTTTTTAAATTTCCACCTGAAGAGTATTTCAACATTATTTACGCAGAGTTTCATGAGGTTTAAAGCATGGGAATCACACCCGTTGCTATGTTGGTTTTGGTTGTGCTTCACTTTACCAATAGGCTTTTTTTGCATCCTAATACTTGGAAGGCAAGATCCGCACTTCAATTGGCTAATTTTGCCTTCTGAATATCCAATGCCATCATGTACTGTAATCATTTTAAAGCTGAAGATGCCCCCTTTTCAAAAAGGTATGAATCTCAAAAAGTCAGAAAATCAACTTTCAGCCCTTTGTGGTGGATGTCACATTTGTCAAAGCAAAGAGTCAAACTTATCTGTCTGTGGTGGCCTGACTATGCCTAACATATTCCTGTGCATTTGGGCCAATGTTTCAGTGGTTCGCTTCCCATTACCGAGCTTATTACCAATGGGTTGATATAATTGTGAAAACAAAAAATAGTTTTCTAATTTGTATGACTCCTTGTATCATGTCAATTGTCCAAATTTGTTTTTTCATTCATGAAAGTCAACTCTCGCATTGTGCGATTATGGATATTAGGCTAAGGTTTTACTACCCTGGAGTTCAAAGGCCCGATTTTTGTAACATGAATATCGGGGGGGGGGGGGGGGGGGGGGGGGGGGGGGGCTGAAAGAGACGTTGATTTGTAGCGTTTTACTACCAAACCAATCAATTTTTTCTGTTACGTATTCTCCACTTCAAAATGCAATGCTTTTCAGATATATTATTGACAATTGTGATAAACGTCCAGCAAAAGTTTGAACTAATGTCTTTTTGGGTGACAAATTTAACACCATGCACGACTCAATATTCATGCTGTAAGTACACTATCCTCTGCTGCATCGTGTGCATCTTTTTGACAGTTTTTGCCATCGACTTTCAGTTTTATTACATGAAAATACGAAGCCATCAACATCCCTACTGGCAAAAAAGCCCAAGTTTGTGTCAATTCTCACATGTAACTTAATATCAGACACAAGAAATCTTTATTTTTCACATCTGCAAGTCTTTGTGTCGCCTGCCCTAGGCAGGAAGACACATAGGGATCACTTTGTCGCCTTTTGGCTGTCCTGGTTGTTGTTTGATGGTCTGTTTTTGTGAAAAGGGTTAACATTTGCCTTTAATATCCCTCATACTTGATGGGATTTAAACCAACTTGGGTCACAGGTGCAACTGGCATCCCCCCATATGTTGATGAG
>JAMKCH010008540.1:0-30392 GCA_023653785.1 Ophioderma brevispina
GGTCTTAACCTTCCAAAAAAATCCAGTTTTGAAAGAACCAGTCACTTTATGCTTAACTATCTAGTCACATTTTGGTCTTGAATGTCAGAGGGTCCACTTTGATCAGGTATCTGGACTTGCTGTAAAGTAGCACAAAGCTATATGTTTTAAAAAGCATTTTAATAGAAATGTCACAAAGCTACACTCTCTAAAAGCAGTTAAAGGCACTATCATTGATTTGCTAAATCAGAAAATAAAAAAAAATCATCAAAATCAGATTTTGCATGTATGTAACAAGTACATGTATTCTAACATACTCTGCAAATGATAAGACCAGAAGCAACCTGAAAAGGACATAATCTGAAATTTTAGTCATTACTGTCCGTACAGACACTTACTACAACACGTAATTGAATGGAGAATCGTATCTTGGAACACTGCAGTTTTCGAAATTTTCTGTCAATTTTTCAGTTGGAAAAAGTAAATTATGAGAATTCTACAGATTAATCCTTCGCTTTTAAGATATTCCTGCAAATTTTAAAATATTTTGACCCTTTCTAATAAATCACTGATAGTGTCTTTAAAGGTCCATGGCCCGATCGCTAATAGCCTCGGCCCCAGAAGCCCCAGATTTTACCGGAAGTGGTCAACATTTTGGTGTCAGAAGAAAGCTACTATTTTTCTCATTTACCCTGTGAAATCTTAGGGCCAAAGGATGTTTGGTTTGGAAGTTATGAGCGAAAATGTACCCCATTTTGGTCGACCAATATTAATTTTACACAGTACTCTATGGGGCTTACAAAATCACGTTTTTAGCACTCACATGAAAACGGGTTGAAATATCGGCGCGAAACTTTACAGATGTGGTTTTGGGGTGAAGGCCAATCTCTCAAGAAGAAAACTTAATATCCTTAAATCGGGCCATCCCCCTTTAAGCAATGACTGCACATAGCTACACCTTTTAAAAATCAGCTACTGCACATGCATCTCCAAAGAATTGCATTCATTACAGTACACTTTGATCTAAGGATTGTATTGAATGAAATTTGCTGTTATATAAAACTAATTTCCTTAATAACAGATAATGTTCCCGATAGAGCAGGGTAATCTTAGGAATCAGCTTGCTAAATCAGTGTCCTAGGCTACACCTCATTCCAATATACATATATAGGCAAAATATTGGAATTGGAAAGAACAAATATTTTCTTTTGGATTGTCTTTGCTTTCATGTTGTAGTCAATTTCAAAGTAATTGTTGTTGCCACTGCAACCACCTTAATATTAGTACATGTATCATAGTAACAAAGTTCAACTATAAGTCATAACTTGCATGATCAATCATCCTTGTTTTCCAAAGATAAATAACCATACGTATATTGCCTGTGTTTATTTATATGCATTTGCTAAGTCCATTCAAACAATACAAGCTTATGCTTGTATACATATAAATTTGTTAGTTCACTCAAAGGCCATTATGTGAATAGGTGTATGTAGAAGAAGGTACCATCCTAGTTTGAGTCCTAAAAGGAGAAGTGTAGGATTTTGTTGTACTTGGAATCTTGAGTATTGTACTGGAATAGTTTACATCCATACCTGAGTCGATCATCTACAGAATCCAGTGCTGCTTTAAATAGGTATTTTAAAGATAAGTCAATAGTCTAAAGTAAATTTCCAATCAGGGTATCAAAAAGGCTCATAAAGTCTGAAGATCTCAAGGTCACAGCAATCTTAGCGGGTCCTTTACTGAATGTCTAAAAAAAGTCTTGGTTTTTTTTAAGAAATTCAATTTACCAGCCATCTCCAAATAATTGCATGGCACCACACAATTTTTTTTAAAGCTTGGGTAGTAGTTGAGGTAAAAATGAGGTTCTTAAGTGTAAAGATGCATTTCCTGATTCTAGCACCTTCTGGCTTGTTTATGTTCACTAGATATTTTTGTGAAAAAAATATTTACAAAATTTCAGTTGATTTCGATCTTGCAGTTTTATGAGCAGATATTGGTACCACAGTATTCAATAGGCCACTGTGCTTTAATTTCTGTCTGTAACTAAATGGACATAAAATGAAGAATTGCTACCTTAGTCTTACAAATTCATTTGAATTTATTTACATAAATTTAGACACACATGCATAGGCTAACATTTCAAATGATACAAAAAACCTAACTTTTAGGCGAGTCAGGGGGTTTGAGGTCATGAATCGTGAAATGCCCCTTTTAGATTTAAGGGGTTTGACGTGTTAGTGAACTACTCGATAAAATTTTCCAGAATTCACATATATGGTATTTACAATGGTTCTGATTAAGAATCTGAAATTAAAAATGGGGGTCACCGACTTTGTTTTTGAGCTATAGCCAAAAAAAAAAAGGCATGTTGTCACTTTTTAAACCACGCAAGTCTATGGGAAAAGTCAAAATTTGACGTTTGGATCGCCTACAAAATAAAAACTTCTCGATAAAATTTTGTAATTTCTAAATATGTTGAGGTCCTGATTTCGTTCTTCAAAATTTTGAAAAAATTGGGGTCACCGACTTACTTTTTCCATTAAATGCCTAAAACAACTCAAATTTTAGTCTTTTTAACAATTTGGGCGCCTCGTTGGGCTGTAAGAAAAGTTTGTGGCACATTCGGTACGCAGCAAAGCAGTGAACGCGTGCGTTATGATGCACTCCTGAAGCGGGCGTAGGACTCTCGATTGACACAATTTTTTTTTGTTTTCAGTCTTGGCGCGAATAAACGCAAGACACTCACCCCCCCACAGAGATCCAGGGTATCTGCGCGTAGAACTTTCGCACCCTCAAAATACAAAGTCTTTCTTTTGCCTGCCGACCAGTGGTGGTTTGGGGGTTCTAAATTTAAATCTCAAAGCTCAAAACAGCTTGCGCTTAAACAGATCACACGTCACACACCTAACTATTTTGGAGTATTGTGAGTATCTGTAGATTGAGTGAGTCATCAATATAGACAAATGTTGCTTTAATCATCCTCTCTCCTTGTATAACCTGCTCTGCCTGTTTGTTAATTGGGTGGCGTTTCATGTTTTCAATTGTCAATTTGTCATAGTGTTGGCCTATTGGAGTCGTCCATGTTTTTCTATGTAGACAAATACATTGCTGTCTAAAAATTGGCATACGATACTCCCTTTTTTTGTGAATTATTATCTATCTCAAACGTGTTTACCTAGCATAATTTTTCAGGTTTAATAATTCCTTAACCAGTTGCACAAGATAAATGTTAGGGGAGCAGATTTTACTGATTGCCAATCATCATTATTTTGTTATCAAAAAGACAATATGAATGATAGACTAAATAGTGGGTTACATGATCAAATATCAGATATTGAGTAAAACATTTGATAAACAAGTGACATTAAAATAATGTAAAAAATTCAGTTGATGATGGCCGAAATTGTTCTTGTAACAATGCAGTTTTTGAGAGAAGTAGACTTGTGTGTAGAAATCAATGCCTAGGCCAATGATGGTGGGGATTCAAAATCACTTAAATAAAATTCATGCATGCCATCCGAAATGTGTATAACAAGAATTCATAGCATGACATTGCTAGGTTACTGTGCACAGTGGTTGGCATCAAAACTACATGAAGGAAAACCTTATATTCTTGCATTTAATAAAAAGTGTGGTTCACATTAGGGCCCTATTGTTGTGTAACTTCTGGGGAAGCATCCATATGCTCTTTTCTTAAAACCCTGGTGTACATAAGGATTTTACCATTATCTTAGTGCTGTATTTGATTTAATATAGGTTAGGTTTAATGGATTGTGGGTCATTGCATGCATTTGGGAGTGGGAAGTACTGGAATTCTTTACAGAGGAATCTTCGGCCCTTTCGTAGCAAAAGGGCGTAACTCGAGTTTACCACAACAAAAAAACAACCTTTGCCTTAAAGGGTTGTCCTGCAAAAACAATGCATTATTGGATACATATTTTTTGTAAAAATATTTTTAGCATTACTATGCTCAACATTTAAAAAGAAAAATGTATCCCAATAATGCATTGGTTTTGCGCAGTTTGCCCTTTCAAGGCAAAAGGGCGTAACTCAAGTTACGCCCTTTTTGCCATAAAAGGGCCGACTTGTTCTAGTCACTGCAGTATATCGTAAGCACTCCATTGTCACCTGTACCACATTTTGAAATTCCACAAACCATTTTAACACCACTAAATGTTCATATTTTTGTGTCGTCTGCAAGAATTGCAGAAGGCACATAGGGATGACTCTAGTCGTATGTCTGTGTGTCTGTGTATCGTGGTGTGTCTGTGGTCAAATGTTAACCCTTACTATATTCCATGCTGAATGAGTTCCGGACTGGCTACGATGATGTAACTTGGTGGAGAAGGAGGGGTCGGGTTAGGGTGACATGTTGGTGACCTTATGTGGACCTTGGTGACCTCATGTGACCTTTTGTCAGGTCACAAAGTTAACACCTTTCCCCGCAGGCCCTTTGTGCAAGTTATCCTGTATTTTCGTAAGGCGTATAATGATGTAACTTGGTGGAAGGTGAAGCGGGTCAAATTCTCAACCTGATTAGATGTTGGGTCATATTCGGGGCAAATTACGTATGCAAATGAAGCTATTATATGCAAAAACACGTAATTGCTATAATTGTTTGTTTGGAAACGGTACATCAGATATGTTAAATTTGCTTCACTTCACGAAAACCCATTATGGTGCACTTCTTCTTTGCCATTTGAAAGTTCCTGATACTGCGGCTTAGTATGCAAATTATCTAATTAAATATGCATCATTGCTGTATCGCTAAAATGGTGGCATCGGAAATGCAAAATTCCTTTGCTATATGAAAACTACTATTACCACACACTTGTGTTGTGAATCATATGGAGGGGTAAGGTTGGGATGTTGGGGAAAGGGTGGTGTGTTGGGGGGGGGCCCGGTGGGGGGGGTGGGCTGTGGTGCATTGGGGAGTTTGCATGGGTGGGGTGCGTGCGGGGATGGGTTGGTGATTTGCGTTGGGGTGGGTCGGGTGATGTGCGTTTGGGTGGGGTCGGGTGGTGTGCGTCTGAGTGGGGGTTGTTTGTGCGTCGGAGTGGGGTGCATCGTGGAAGGTGGGGGTGCGAGGGCGTGGTGACCTTTGACAACATTCACTGTGGACCTTGGTGACCTCATGTGACCGCTTGGTAACCCTCAAGTACCCTTGGTGACCTCATGTGACCTTGGTTGACCTCATGTGACGTGAACCTTTTGGCCCCTTCACAATAGGTGTGTCAGGGAGGGGTCGTTGTGGGGTGGCGACAGGGAGGGGGGTGGGGGTGTGTCATGGCGGAGGCAGGTGGGGGGGCAAAATTGGGGGCAGGGTGGGTATGTACCTCATGTACCTTGGTGACCTCTGTGACCTTGGTGACCCCTCTTGACCTTGTCGTGACCCCGTGTGACACTTGTGACCCTGTTTGCCCTTGGTGATCCCGTGTGACCTTGTGACCCCGTGGACCCCCCTTTGATCCTTTTGTGACCCCATGTGCCCTTTGTGACCCCATGTGACCTTTGTGACCCATGTGAACCTTGGTGACCCAATGTGACCTTGGTGACCCCCTGTTACTTCGGTGACCCCCTGTGACCCCATTGGATTCGGTGACCCCATGTGACCTTGGTACCCCATTACCTCGGTGACCCATGTCACCTCGGTGAACCTCGGGGCCCCATGTGGCCTCGGTGACCCCATGTGACCTTTGTGACCCCATGTGACCACTTTGTTGCCGTCCACACACCTTTGGTGACCATGTCACCTGTGGGGGGGGTGGGGACCTTGGTGAACCTCATTTGCCCTTGGTGACCTCATGTGACTTTAATGACCTCATGTGACCTTGGTTGGAACCCTCATGTGACGTGACCTTTGGCCCATTCACAAATAGGTGTGTCAGGGAGGGGGTCCGGTGTGGGGTGCGACAGGGAGGGGGGGTTGGGGTGTGTCATGGAGGAGGCAGGGGTGTTCAATGTAGGAGGCAGGGTGGTGGGTGCATTGGGGGCAGGGTGGGATGACCTCATGTGAACCTTGGTGACCTCTGTGACCTTGGTGACCCCTCGTGTGACCTTGTGACCCGTGTGACCTTGGTGACCCTGGTTGCCCTTGGTGACTCGTGGTACCTTTGACTCACCCCGTTGAACCCCCATGTGACCTTTGTGGACCCATGTGACCTTGGTACCCCATGTGGACCTTGTGACCCCCATGTTCCCCTTGGTGACCCCTGTGACCTTGGGGTGACCCCCCTGTTACTTCGTGACCCCAGTTGACCCCATTTGATCTCGGTGACCCCAGGGGACCTTGGTGACCTCATGTGACCCGGTGACCCATTTGACCTTGTATGACCTCGGTGACCCCACTGACCCCCGGTGACCCCATGTGACCTTTGTGACCCCATGTGACCTTTGTGGCCCCACATCCCCTTTGTGACCCCATGTCACCTTGGTGACCTCATTCGACCTTTATAACCACCCATTCACAAACCGCGACGGCCATAACGCACTAGCGGGTCCAACGACCGCAGAGTATTTTTTTAAATATTAGTCCGGTATGTATTTTTAATAAAACATTTGATGACATGTCAGATTTGTGTAAATTTCATGCTTCGAGTAAAAATTGTGAAAATATGATGCACGTAAAAACATGGCTTTTGTGTGCATGCTAACTCTTAGCCATGATGCCATTAAATGTAGCATTTGTGTGCATGGCAGCCAACAGGAGGCAACATGCCAGATTGATGAGTTATTTAAATACCTGTTGTTAAATTGTGTAATGTAAGCCTATGTGTATGTCATCTAAGTAAAATTGCTGTGCTGGAAGTTAAAAAAAAATCTTTGATTTGGTGTAATTTTTTTTGATGAAGGGGGGGGGGCTTTCTGAATTCTGAGCAACTTTGAAAACTATTTTTCATTTGGCATTCCCAATTAATCTTTCTTCTCTAATTTGTCATTTTTTGCTTATAAATCCTAAGTTCTTTTACTGACATGTAGGCCTAAAGTAATTCAATCCCCTTATTTTTTGATTTGGTGAAAAAGTGTAAAAATAAACAGATAATTAACATAGCTTAAAATAATCTACAGTTCAATGTTTAGTGTGCTCCCTAACTTCCAAGTGATGGTTTCCAGTGTCTCTTAAGGGATGAGGTCATTGAGGGTTTACTGCAAGAAGACCCCCATCTGCAATAGCTGCCACTTGTCAGTTGTGTTCTTATTAAGTGCAGTTGTGTTCTATTAAGTGTTATGCCAAATCTAGCAGCTATTGCAGATGGGGCCTTTTTGCCTTAAGCCCTCGATAATATGTTAATACTTGACACATATTTTGTCCTTGGTTTCAGGGAAGTGGACGTGTTCTTTTCCAGTATCAAAAATGTAGGCCTCGCATCCTAAGCTTGCTGCTGTCAGCACAGGCTGAGCACCATCACTACTCATATTTGATGCATGCAATATAAATAATCAATGAGAGAAATATTGTGTTAGCTTAACAGTTGCTCTGGTTGCTTAGGGGGGATGCCTATTTTAAGTCTAAATTTTTCATCTTGATAGAATGGTTTTCACCCCAAACCCCAACTTTACAGTTTTAGCTGATTTCAAATCCGTTTTGAGTGAGAGCTAAAAACGTGACTTTGTAATCCCGACTGCGTAAAATTAATATTGGTCGACCAAAAATGGGGCATATTTTTCCCTCATAACATCCAAATCACACAGCCTTTAGCCCTTAAAGATTTCACAGAGTAAATAAAAAATAAAGGCTCTCTTCTAACACCAAAATTTTGATCACTTTCGTAATCGGGTCCCTTGGGGCGAGGCTCTTAGCGATCAACCATGGCCCTTTATTTGACACAACATTGTACTTGCACAGGATATAGTTTCAGGCATACTCCAAACTTGGGGTAAAATCTCATAATAGATGCTAAAGCCTTAAGAAAAAGAGTGTAATTAATTAAAAGCTCAACCAAAACTTTTTTCTACTTGTCAAACTAGTCATAAGAATGTAATAAAATTGTGTTTTACTAATCACTATGTGAATAACTTAGCTCAAATCGAAGTTCTTCATATAAAAATGCACATCAACTATGTTATAAAATTCCGGATCCGTAATTTTCGTAATACACGGTACCCTATAGTACTGTTATACTGTGCATAAATGTTTACTGCATGAAAACAAAAATCCGATTCATTCCTTACTTTGAAATTAAGCATTTTAGGTGACTGTCTTTAGTTCTTTTTAATGACAAAAAAAAAACAAATTTCAAAATATCTGAGTCAGCCTTTAATAGATGAAACAGATTGATTTTGGTTTTTGATTTTAGAAACAAAAATAATGACTTGCCTCTTATCATGACCTAAAAATAAAAGCCTAATTAATGCCTCTAGCAATTAGAAAATGGGCCCATAGACAGGAGATGAAAAGCTGATCCCTCCCCTCCCTGTAATACCGTTAATGATTATTGTGCACTCTCTTCAATTATCAAAAGTGCATTGCTTTATGTTACTAGGAAACCTGAGGAGTCTTGTTTGTTGTGCCTGCATCTACTTGAATACAGCTATATTATTTTGGTATTAATAATTAATGCTGCAATTAAATTGTAGTTTAATTTTGATAGTGCCATTCTTATTTATGCACATACCATGCTTTACATTCTGCATGTACATACATATTTGCTGAACGTAAAACCAGGAGCAGCAAAGGTGAATGGTAAAATCTATTTTGATAAATTCTGTCTTGCAGTCACAAAAACTTAGTACTACTATTCTCTATCAGCAAGAATATGAATTTGAGGAATAAAATTGCATCCTAATGTCAGTCAATAGTGCTGAATGCTAAATATGGTTTCAATATCTCAGAATTTGTATGAATTAGCATACAGAAATATTCATATCCTTTGTTAAATACTAATGGAATAAAGTATGGTATAAAAGAGGAACATTTGGGAGAAGTGAAATTTCTCCCAAAAGTGCATATGAAAAAAAAAACCAAAAAATTAAAGCTTCAATTTTTGGAAGATCGGCTATATTTGTCAAATGAAGTGCATAGTAAAACTAAAAGCTTGTTACCAGATCAGTGGGTGTAGATTAGCAACAGCTATAATACACAAGCATATATCTGTTTGACAACAAAGTATTGTTAGAATCAAAAATCATGGATTAAAATATAATATGATTCACACAGAACACCATTGTCTGTGGTTTTATTGCTCACAAGCTTATGAGATCAGGGTACTGTTTAGCATGTATATTTAGGTCATATGCATTTAGTGCAGTATAGTCTTTACTAGATTGTGGTAGCAGAGATGTTGTGTTGTCGAAGGTGTAATCACCTGGTTTGAATGCTGTCAAATGCACAGTCATGCTGTGCTGGACTCACAGGGGTGGACAAATCATGAACAAACACTTGCAACAAGTTTGGCATAGGTTGCATTACTGAGATAAATGGCACATGTAAGGCACAAAATGTACTTGATTTGATCAGAGATGATTTGATCCAGCTTAGGGGACAGGACACACCAAGGAACGAAGGGGTTGGTGGAGTGAATAAGTGGGCAAAAATTTATAAAGAATTTGAACAATGTGTAAGGTACCAAGAATTGACATATGACAATCGGGTTTAGCCAAACTTCAGGTTTTGAGACACTCAAGGTTTTGAAACAATTAAAGGTCCATGGTCTAATCGCTAATAGCCTCGTCCCCAGGGAACCCAGATTTTACCGGAAGTGGTCAATATTTTGGTATCTGTTGAAAGCTACTATTTTTTGACCAATATTAATTTTACATAGTACTCTATGGATTACAATGGGAAATATCGGTGCAAAACTTTACAGATGGGTTTTGGGGTAAAGGCCATTCTATATCAAGATGAAAAATTTATTGACTAAAATCGGGTCATCCCTTTAAGTAAAGAACATTATTTGGCCTTGTATTTAGTTGACAATTTATACTGTCCCTTAATTCATCACTTTGTGATAGCAGTTAAATGCAAATCCCTTTTCACAGCTGCTGTAGTCAATACCATTTTAATGAGCATATTATATAATTAGTGATAATGCTAATGCAAATGATGCTTATTTCACCATTTGTACTGCTGTACTGGGCATGCACTTAAGCATATTATTTCTTAGGAAATCTCATTGTTGCTGATATGCATAACTTACATGTTACAAACCTTTTACCCTCAAGGGGTGCTCCTTAAAGGGGCACCACCCGATACCCGGCCTTTACCCCACCTTTCACACCATCACCAGTGCAGACGATAGCGTACTTGTACGTATACGTACAAGTACGTACATACGCCACCAAATTATAAAGAAATACAAAAGAATTTTACAAAATCCTCTTGGGATTCTCAGTTTTGAGATGTGAAAGGATACAAATTTCAGAACTGATGCCAATCAATATTATAAACAAATTCTATGTGTCAAAATTTTGATTTCATGTGTCGAAATTTAATTATTGAAAAAAATGTCACTGATGACGTCATATCAATTTTCTTAATTAATATCTTTTATTTGAAAAAAGATATCAACAACCCGCACATACATTTTGTTGATAAGCTTTAAAAGTCTATGTAGTGAAGATTGCAGCTTCAGAACTGTAAAAATAAACTGTCCCGGGGTGAAATGTTAAAACCCAATGTATTTCTTTAAAAAGTCGCATTGCATTGTGGGAAATTATGACATATGTACGTACTTGTACGCTTTCTTCTGGACTGATCACACCTGAGATTTTGGTACCATTGAAACTTGCATTTTTCTCGTCTTACCTGCAAAATATTTTGACCGACTTCCTTCCCGTTCCGATGCTACAGGCTAAAATTTGGTTTATGGTAACCGGAAAATAGTTTGTACAGTACTCTATGGGCTATTGTAATTTACACACAATTACTGCTCACATTAAAATGGTATGTCAGATTCTAATGAAATTTTGGAATTAAGTATTTTGGTAATGGCCCTTCCTGCAAAACAGAGAAAATACATGTTATAATCGGGTGGGGCACCAATACAGTTTAGTAAATTATTGCAATGTTCTGTTACTTCTACTGCAATCGTAATCGATTTACGGCATTGCGGACCTTTGGCATTCAGTAGAATAAAGAAGTCATCCAAGGTGTGGTGTGATTTTGTTTTTTAAGTTTATCAAATACAAGGGTTCAATACCTAGATGGCATAGTACCTAAACAGCCTGAGATACCAGTGGAAGTCTCCCTTATCTCCCGCAATGAGCCCGGATTTGTAAATTCCAATACGCTTTAATAATTTTGGGGCTTATAACTCGATTCATCTGATATGTGACCCCCGTACCATTCTGCGGAGGTGTAAAAATTCAATGAGGCGCAGGGACTTTGTTATCCATGTTATTGTGATGAATGTAAGAAGAGGCCTGAAATACACTATTGTGCGTTTCCATACATGAATGAAATTGTATTTAGTGCCGGTGAGACGAGGTTATAATGAACCGAGGGTGTCCTCAAATAATCCGTTGGTGGCATGGTGCATTTTGAAATTCTTTCATTTTCCCTCCGAATTAATTGAATAGGTCCCAAACTCCATGGGGACAAACGTATCAATGCGAATCGACTATAGTTTGAAAGTTTCTTCTTCTGCTTTAAACATTGATTGCTCAAGTCTCATAATTGTTAATAATAACCTTATTTCCACAAACATATTTATGCCAAGAAACCTGTTAATTTGGAATGGAACCGTAACAAACAATTATTGAAAAGACTGTACAAAAGTGTATGTGCTCTGAAGAAATCTCCAGGTAAAGTTGTCATTTAACGTAAACAACGAAAAGATCCGTACTGACCAGAGTATAGCCCCATGCTCGATTATAATCCCCACCCCCACTTTGAAAGAAGCTGAAGATTGTAAGAAAAATCCTGTTTAGATCCCACATAAGGTTTTTTGCTGTAAACACTCAATAGATTTTTTGTTACAATCATTACTGTTTTTGGTAGTTTTCTTGTTGGATATTTCTTTACTAACTTAATCAGGTCAAGTGCTTTCAGTTCATTTCCACAGGTCTTTATTGATCACAACACACATCCTCAATTGACACTTAAAAGTCTGTGAATAAAGTGAAGCTCTAAATTAAATGACATGAGATGCTATGTGTTAGTGTGTGATGGAGATCCCGTTATAATCCCATCCCATAATTCAAGCTAATTCCGGTTAGAACCAATGGGGGAACGATACAGGTCATTACGAATTTAGTTTCTTAAAGATTAACTTTATAAAATTAAATTTTGAAATAGTTAATGCCAGGTTTTTTTTTCTAAATCTCAGATTTCTTCCCTTTTTAACGGTTTGCAATATATGTTTCCTCAAAGAGAAGAATGCAATTTTGAGTAGTTAAAAACCCTTAAACCTGCTCTAGCGTGCTTTCATTCTGTCTTAAAATCAAGAGTTGTAACCTCTGGAACCCAGGATTGCAAAGGTGGCGGCTATAATGCACACATATATACCCGTTTCATCCAACCTGGCAAGAGTATGAGCCCTGCAGCTCTAATTCTAACACTTTAGCTGGTAAAAGGTGCCACAGAAGTTTGGTAAGTTGGCTGTTTTATAGATATTTCTTCCTCTTGTGGTTTTGTCTTCTACAGAGTGGTGAAGCTTTGTTTTCTGCACTGATAGCCACCGACATCAAGCAGTCAAGATAGGGGGCCAAGGAAAGATGGCATATATGTTTTTTTGTTTGGTTGTTGTGTCACGGAGCAGCGCCCCTCGACCACAAGTAAGATACCCCCCCCCCCCCCCTGAAGAACTGTCTATGATATCTGACTAAAGACTTCAGATTTACGAATTCCATTTGTTTTAACAATTAGTATCTTGAACATAGTTTTTTTTTTTTATAACTTTGAATACTTTCGTTTTCTTACTTTTTTTGTACACAATTTCAATGCAAATCTACCATTTTCCTTAGTCAGAATGATAAACCATACTTCCATGTTTAGTTTGTACTGACTGAACCACCTCTCATTTTCATCTTGGCAGAAAATGCAGCTTAAGGGTTGTATCATAGCGTCACTTAGAGTGGCTTGTTGCTTGGTGAATTCCTAAAAGCCAAACCATTTCCAACTTTATTAAAAAATTAAACCAAAATGTTGATGTGGTGCCCTAGGGGCGCCATGAGCGACAAACCCTCCCGGTTGAACGTGAAGTCACCCAACGTCTTGGTGATCTGCTGAGGGCCACTTTCAGTTTCCACCATCCAAAGTGGGCAGGGGTGAGCAATAATCGGCAAGGTGCTGCTTGCTTCGTGCTCACCGCACTACACGGGTGGGGGGTATGTGCCCGAGGAGGGTCATCGCCTGGTTATTTATGTCCTAGCGCATAGAATCAAGTATCATCATCCAAAAGCTTGACAACAAGCACAATAATCCCAGTTGAAGTTATTCTGAAAGAGGTACTCTTGCACTCCCAAGGAATTGCCCGGCGGGGGGGGGCTTGAATACAGCGCCTACGTCTGCTTTCCATGATTCACAGTTTCGAATTTCCCCTTATGGAATTTGACTATTCTCCAAACCGTGGCCATTAGGGCTAATATATAACTTATCCATTTCCTTTCAAACAAAAACATTAAAAAGACATTTGATGACAGTGTCTATGGTTTTCTAACCAATTTTGAGATATTCCATTCACAAGTATTTGAAATTGTATTATAACAATGTGTGTAGCTAGTGTGTTCAAATTGGAACATTTCAACAAAATGCTCTTTGGCAACCCCTAACCGTAAGTAGAGGGTCCTTCTGCAAATGTACTTGACACGGACAGATTTTATGTTGACCGGACATTGCAAAGTGGTCCCTTGTCTTAGATAGCACTTTCTTTCATCAGTCCTGTCACAAAGGAAATGTTTATAGGGACAGGGAATCAAAGAGTAAGGTGGTATAGTCGTCCAAGGTGTCAGGTGTCTTTGTACGGTTTTGAAAAGTTGCGCATTGAAATAAGATTCATTGTAAAATATCCAAAGATAATGATCCAGTTGCTGTTGCCATTGCAAAATGTAGAAGTGTGTGTAGAAGTTGAACAGCTCATAGCAAAGAAATGATACTTATTGTGAAACAAGTCTGATGATTTCCTAGTGATAGTGTAATAATAATTGTAAATGGCAACGATGGAGGCGAAATTATTTTATAATAATTAATATTATATGATTAAGGGTGAGCGGTTGTGGATTTTACGCTGGTGGTTCAATGCGTTGCCTTCTACTCATACAATGTACAGGGTGATTTTAGCTTAAAGGATTTACTGCCTCAAAATTGTTTGTTAAATACAGTATTCAGTATTTCATTTAGGAATGAATAATGACTTGCAAGAGATAATATTAATATTAGGTACTTGAATACCAATAATGAAATAATTGAGTCTTCGTAACACACAACAAAAAATCTGTTCTGTCAAATCAAGTCAAATGTAGTGGTAACATTATATTTATATATGTATGTGTTTCTCACACGTATAATTCCGTATTGTAGTATGGGCAATTTTTTACTTAGTGGAAATTCAATTTTTTAGAAGTAGACGGCACAATTGCTGTCATCCTAATACGTAACTTTTACTACAAGCTGAGGAGTATATGGACATCTATACAGGGAGTACCGACAGCCAGTGGTTCATAAGCATCATCGATTTTTGCAAACCGGAAAACCGAGATACCGCCCATTAGAATACCGACTAAAAACGAGTAAACTCGATTTTTATTAGCTTTATTGACAGTTAAAATAATCCTCAAGTCCAGCGCTCAATAGATCCTCAATATCGACCGTATCAACCCAATACCGCAGACGTATATATACGACCGTAATTAGTCGTTGGGGGATTTAAAAAATGCGAGCGCATAAATTGCCGGACTTTCCCTTTTATTTGTTTACAGAAATTAATGATTTTATACAGTATTATACCTCCATATAATTCTCGAAAGTTCAAGGTTGGTTACCAGCGTGGACCATGCGTGTAGTTTTTCGTTCAAAGTGAGATAAAGGAATCATTATTCGAAGAATTCAGTTTGCGGGCCCCGGCTAACCAAAGTGAACGAGCGGCCCGATATTTTCCACAATTTCACGGTTACGTCGTCACCACTTGCGGAAAGTTTTGTAGAGTCAATTAGTGGCCCTCACAGCCCAAACCATCGTGAGCGATGGGCTTTCTAATTCATTCCTTACAATAAAGTAATTTACTTCCAGTCGTGTTGAATATCTGTCCAAACGATCGTTTCTTGTGAAGATCCGTATTTTTTTCGCACGACCTGCACCGGCCCCATCACAGCCCGCCTCAGTTATTTTGTCGGGTGAGTACAAAAGCCGTGAGGTACATTGCCTCATTGATACTACTGCGGTTGCTTAGTAACGTATTGCAGATGAACCCATGCTACCCTAGCTATGACAAGGACAGGTGAAAATTTAAGAGTTAAGAAATTGGGGCAAGCTAAAAACTTTCTCAATAGAATAAAATGAGCTCTGTAAAAATGCACAATTTTTGATGGCTGATAATAGCACGATGAGATGACATTTCACTGAATATTTATGAGCATTCACGCCCAGGGGCCCAAGTTCTATTAAACCAAAACAATGTTTCTAAATTTTTGGTTTTTTTGACACGTGGTCAGGGATACGGCAACGAAGATAGAAAAGCAGTGTGAAATACTTGAAAATATCGATCTTTAATTATGATTAATTGGTATGCAGATTTGTTGTTAATGGGATTAACATGGCTTGAAAAGATGAAGAGAGACATTAAAATGATATTTCGATGCAAAACCCGCCTAATCAAATGCGTTAAAAACTCACAGGGACTCGGTTTGCCAGGCCAGTAGCCCACTCACACTCACAGTACCCGCACCATGGTATCGTTCATTCTGATCTCAGTCCGTCTAATTTTACATGAATTCAATGTGTTACTACCTCCATTCTCCCTCTTTAAGAGACCAAATTCGTCATCGAAAAAACATGCTGGGGGGGATATACAGAATTATAATATATTCCGATGGATATTCTTGAGTTTTCTTTTAGGTCTTAAATTCCTACAAATTTTTTTCTAGAAACACAGAAGTTTTCTGTATTAATATTTAATAGAGTGAGGTCACAGGTCACATTGAGTCAATTCAACCAATTATAAATTTGTCGAAGGATTGATAATTAATATATCTTATGAATATTCATATTACTATCAGAATGTCATTCACTAAAAACAAATCCTGTCATATGATATGAATTAATGTATAAAAATGGAGTGGGTGAGCCTTTCTCTGATTGGTAGAGACGGGGAAAATGGCAGCTTATTGAATTTAAGCCAATCACAGAATTCTATGATGAATAACAAGGTGGCGCGTCTCTCATTTATGGTATTTGGGATGGGATTTTTATTAATTTGACAATCATCTAGCTGACGTAAACAATTTGGTATAGTCTTTGGTAAACGACCACATTACAGCAAAAAATAACGTGTTCCAAGTCTTGCAATTATTTTTATGTGCATGAAAACTATATTTTGGCTTACAGTATTACAATTCTAAAATAAAACCAATGCAATCTAGAAGCACATAGAATGGTCTCACTGTGTGAATTAGTTCTGCCATACTGAGGTTTGGTTTAATCTACAGTTCCGTGTGAACTTCGCACAGGAACGAGAACTTCCTTAGCGGTAGCGACCATGTCCGTGTTTACTTCCGGGAAGTAAGGGACGTGCCGGTGGGTAGGGATATGTGATAACATGATTAGTCAATGAAGCATCACGGTGATTCCAAAGGCCGGGAAAGAAAAATCGATAGCAGTAGTTATTGTAATTAGTACAAGATTAGGAGTATGATCGATAGTAGTAAAAGGAAGCTGCCTTTGGTGACGTGTGGAGCATTGAGATTTTTCCTAATACCGATCGGTTTACCCTCGGTATGTATATATCGGTTTTAGTGAAACTTACAAACCGGCGGTATCGGTGTTCAGTCCACACCGACAAAAACCGAATATTCGGTAATCGATGAGGCTAGTGGTTCATACAACTTGGGATCATTGCAACAAGCTACAAGAGGCTTGCACTTCATACCTTTTAGCAAGCTACAGCAGGATTTTAAAAAATACTTGGACAGAGATACGCACACCTTGTTTAAGCGCAACAAGATATGCGGAGTTCAGCGCATCTTTAAACCAGTTACGCATTGCGAAATGAGATGCGATGTTCCTCCTAGCTAACTAACGTCCACACCCCCACATTGTGCCACGTCATTCTGCTCCAAAACAAATTGAATAAGATCTGTAGTACACAAGCTCATGAGCTTATCATTCTGACATGGTAGGAAAAACATGAGATCATGAAACTGAGATGGGAAAGAAACATGAGCATCTTGTACTAGAAAACATTAGAACATAACATGCACAGGCACACACAGCTGAGAAAAAATCTTGGGATGTCAGGCCCTGTATGAGGACTTCTTAACTTAACCCTGGACCTCTCGCTTTCTAAGCAAATGCTCTACCACTGAGCTGTTATAGACCTCTGATAAACAAAGATTCAATAGGATATCATGGTAGGCAGTCAACACTCATGCATGCGATAAATGTCAATGCGTACTTAAAATTACAAAATGCGGGTAGGACATCAGTATGTTGTCAAAGTTGTTTACAGTGGATGCATAAGTTTCTTACAGCTTGTCTGCATGCGGCAATGGTCTTTTCCCCATTCTTTATATCAGAATACAATTCATATTGACTTAATTTCCAGGATTAACCCATCAAAATAAAAAAAAAATTGTTATAAGTGGACGATTACATACGTGAGTAGGGATCTGGTTTCATGGTACGTGCCATGTGGACTTCTGAGAATATTCACTGGTCCAAATACCAATTTAGTTTCTTCAGACAATTTTTGACTGATATAAAGAAAGAACCAGAAAATGAAAATCTTAGCCCACAGCATACAGTGGCTCAGAAGACCTTCCCAGAACATTTGATTTTCAGATTCTTTTTTCAGTGAACCTGGAACCTCTCATGCAATAATGTATGTTTAATCATAGTTAGCACCATAAAATGTCCCTTGCAGATTACGAGAGCTGTGATTGAGTCGGGGAGTAATTTCTAACGGATAGTATATGAACAGTCAAGAACAATGGTTTTCGATTGCTATGACGCATCTTTTAATCGTATTTTTCAAATATTCTTCCTCATCTTGAGAACCTCTTGAAACCAGCTAGAAAAGCTAGTATCAACTGTAGAGCATTTAGAAGGAATGATGAGAAATAGGAATCTGAGTGAACATCCAACCAGCGAATGATGAAAAACCAACGATGCACAATATGGACTGAGACTACCACATCACCAGGCCTGGTGGATTAAGCTCAGGCTAGGTGACAATTGAAAATCGTACTTCGTAAAAAATACTTTCGCCATGGATTACCTACCTATAAAGTTAAATTTCTAGTAGTTACAAGTTTCTGCGAATCTATGGTTAGCATTTTTACTACTTCATATAACTGTTGTTGTAAAATTGGGTTTAAAAACTTGATAAAAAAAACATAGGGCACGGTATTGAGGGGACCAGTAACTGAGCGAGGAAGTTGAGGACTGAGTCTAGGCCAGGGAAAGATCTCATTGTGTAGCTTGTAAGGATATAGGACGTTAATTTGTTGTTTTCTTTTGGAATGAATAAAATAAGGTCTTGGGACAATTTCAAATTTCGGGTTTTGTCATGATTGTACCTTGTACTCTGTAGCATAGGCTAGGTGTTGTGTGTAAACTTGACCGGAAGTTACCGGTGACAACAAAGAAATAATGGGACTAAACACGCATTTCCAGCAATAATTGGTTGTGTGCAAATGATTAGGGGCAGGGCTGTAGAAATTTCGACAGAAATGTCACTTTTTGGTGACGAATGTTCAAAAAGTCCAAAAGGCCATTTTAGGGGGTAAGTCCACTTAACCAAAAAAAATTCCAACTTTTAAGTCCTGGACCCCCCAAAATAAATCCTGGATTCGGCCCTGATTATGGGGCTGGCTTCATTGCGCGGTGGCACAGCCTAATGCCATGCATGAAAGGGGTCTTCTCTCTTCACAAAAATATTTTTCTCCATCTCTCTCTTGAATCAAATATGCAAACATCAACCTTTGTAATGGCTGCCCCTTATCATGTTGTGTTATATGAGAGAGAGAGAGAGAGTGAGAGAGAGGGGGGGGGGGGAAGTTTTTTGGGGGGGAAGGGAGAGAGAGATGAGCGAGGGGAGGGAGGGAGGAGAGAGAGAGGGACTGAAATTCAATATATCAATAACACGTTTGCTTTGTTCTTACGAGAGAAGAATTCACTAGAGCATGATAGGATTACCAACAAATTTTGTACCTACAGGATCACATAGGTTCTGGTGATATGAACCCCTTCAGACAAGAAGTAACAGATCATGGAGTTACTCAGGAGAAATAGCATCTCATTAGTTAGCCTGTTTCAATTCAAATCTCACTTAGGAATTGTTTGATCGTAACTGATTGGTTGCATTCATCAGGAAAGCAACAGACACATGTAAATACATGCTTTACTGCTTGATCAACCACTCAGTTAGCCAGACGACCGAATCATCTCTAAGGTTGCTGGTTCAAATACAGCTTGACAGTAAGCTGTCTTGCACATTATATGAAAACATTCTGTCCTTTATAGCGGCAAAGTGAAATGACAGTTGCTAGGTGGAACCATAAATTAGTCGCTCAGGGTCCTTTACCATTTAGTAAAAAACAAGCCATTGACAAAACAGTATACTAAAACCATAGTGGTGCCTGATGGGAGTACTTCAAGATGACAAAGAAGGATAATTATCACATTTTGTATCATATTGCGAGTGTTTCTCAAAAACCCACTACAAATTCATATTTGGTCTTATAGGAAATGCTTCCAAGGACGGAATGCTTTGTGGTGCTTGATTAATGAATAATGACCAGCTGAGTAATATTTCATCCAAGAAAGTGATTAATCTATTCTGTGACTTCCTTGGTAAATTGAAATTACATTCACAAAATGACCAACTTTGAACTCTTTGGTAATGATGTGCTTATGTAAGTCATCAATATCTCATCTTTGCTTATTGTCTCTGCGGGTAGGTGACACACGTGACCCTCAACAGAGTGAGATTCAAAGGTTATCTAGGGGCCATTGGGTCAGTGATCCAAAATGGTCAGCATATATATATATTAAAAACTGGTCAGGTATCCAACATACTTGGATGGATTTTCATGGAACCTGGGCACAAGATTGTTGATCGGGTCACCAATGTGACCCCAACAGTTGTGAGGTCAAAGGTCCTCTGGGGTATTTGAAAATCTTTGTATGTCTAGATGTTGAATTTCAAAGACTTGGATGGAATGAGCTTTTTTGGGACTATCAAGATATATGGGATTCAAAGGTCTCAGTGGGGTAAGTGGGACTTAAGTACACACACAATGTCAATAGCGTTTTTGCTTGTGTTATGTAAACATTCAAATAGCTAATCTTTGTTTCTTTGTTTTGTTTTTCCTTTTTCGTTTTTGTTTTGTTCTGTTCGCTTCCAGTTAAATTGCATTAGTAAAATGAAATCAAAGGGTGGTTATGATCACCTCAAGTCCTGTCACGATAGACCGCAACGTAATCGATGTACAAAGAGAAGGCTCGGTATACTCATCTAGACACTTAAAACCAGTGTTTCTCAGGTATGGCTTCAAAATACAAACTGCCTGGCAGAATGGTTACTCCAGGAAGATGGAAACCTAGAGTACAGTAAAACCAGTACCAAATAGGATGGGTCAAATGCACATGCTGTAGGAGCAGTGCATACTTAATGTGTTCAAGCCCTCTATGCAGATGGCTGATATCTTTTGAGGAACCCATCCATTTAGTACAAGACTGTAGTTACGGGTTCTTACTGTTGGGTGATGGCTTCCTTTCTTTTGTATTTTGAAGTTATCCCTTATTAGCAAACCATATAATAGAACTGCAGAAGGGGTGAAGTGACTGAGTACCCAACATGTCCAGTTAACAGACTGAATTGGGTATCAAATTATTCCTAAATCTCTCCAGTTTATGAAAACTCATGATGCCAATATTGGATCATGGGACAGTTTTGGTTATGTGGGGTTTAAAGTCATCCCATATTTTAAATTTATTTCTGAAAAGTATGACAAAATGTCTAAAATTCTACTCAGAAACATTATGCTGTACATTGACTCTTATAAAATTCAAGGTTAAAATAAATTTAAAAATGATTCCATACAAGTTGATGATAGATTTAAGCCTGAGACCCTTAGGATTAGTTTCATAAATGACACGACCTGTTAACTTGAGGTGTTGGGTATCTCCTTAAAGGCACTATCAGTGATTTGCTAAATCAGAAAATAAAAAAAATAAAAAATCTGAGTTTTGCATGTCTGTAACAAGTATAGGTATCCTAACATACCCTACAAGCAACCTAAAAAGTAGCTTATGAGAATTCTACAGACTTATCCTTTACTTGTAAGCTATTCCTGCAAATATCAAATATTTTGACTCTTTTGGGTGGATCACTGATTGTGTCTAAATAGAGCACTTTTTGCCCTCTGTTTGCCCTGCTGAATGTATAAGTTTCTACTGACACATAATACATTTTTTCTTTTACTTTCTGGATCTGCACATGTGTTGTTTTTCAAGTTTAGGTTAAAAGGTGTGAACACTTTAATATTGTGGCACTGTGCTAAAGCACAGAAAATAAATGCAAGGGTAGAGCATTGGTCATTTTTAACTTGAGGCATAACACTTTAAGGTGTACATTTTTCCACTGAAAGGGCATAGGATTTGGTATGGAATTTTTCAAAGGAGTAAAAAAAATGTATCAGCATTTTTGTTTCACTTGAATGTGCTTGGGAAGAACTATTTTCATGTGTGTGTATATATGTGTGTGAATGCATGCATTCCCATGTATGTGTGTGTGCACGCGCACACATACATGCATGCATGCGTGCGTGTGTGTGAAAACCTGTAATCACCGATGAACCATGAGCAAGATTGTTTTAAAAAAAAACCTTGTTTGTCAGGCTCATGAATATGGAGTCTGGTCAAAACAAGAAAGTTTTAAAGCCCAGCTTGCACCATAAGACCAAACAATATATTAATACAATATATTAATACAATTGATGTTTAAAATAAATTTGAATAAGACTTGAAACTTTACTCTGTTGGAAAGCATGAAAACTTTTTGAGAGAATTTAGTAAACCACATACATGAAATGGTGGACTATACCATTATGATTGCCACTGGAAGGCTATGCAAGTGAATGTTAGTGATGGCCATCTGAGCCCATTTCAGAACCTGTTAAATTTTAGACATTCTAACCCTATCAAGACCAAAACTCACTAAAACTCAATGAGCTGAGGCTAGAAAATGCACTATGTCCAAAAAGATGCAATGACGTCATCGTACCAACACTCATATGGGCACGAAATCGCTGGCCGGGCCAGCGACTCCCTCGTGGCTTGCCATCCCTGCTCATGGGAATGGTGCGCCGGAGGCCCCGGGTTTGAATCCCGCCACGAATGTCCAATCTTCTTTAGCTTCTATCCCTTTATCCCTCCCCTTCCTATCGGGAGATAGGCTAGAAAAAAAAAAGACAGTTGGGGTGAGAGACATGGTGAATTGTGGCATGTATTAAGGTGGTTCAGTTCACTTGTGACTTGGAATATGGATGAGCTTTTAAAAGTGTTCTTTCTCATAGAAATTGTCAGATCAATTTAATGTGTGACTTTGGAAAGGTATAATCTACATTTGGCAGCTATGAAACATTTTACCATCTCATGTCAGTGTTGTTTTTTGAAAGTCTTAAATGGAGTTAATACTAGTCTTTAGGATATGCTACTTACAGAAAGTGCAAGACCTCTGCAAGACTGTAAGGCCATTACTGTGAGGCATTTTTGTCTGTTCTTTATTTTAAATAAATGGCTTCTGAGAACATAACAAGAATTTTGACACACCCATTAAAAAGACAAGCAGAAGCACTTTGAAGGTGATTATCAATTCTGAGCAATCTAATCAAGAAATGCACCCAACAGATTTTTATACTATCCTTGATTGAAATAGAAAAAGGAGAAAATTTGTAGCTGTGCTCAATTTGCAACTTCCTCAACTGCATAAGATTCAGGTTTAGCGTAGGATATTATCCAAGACGTGGCTCAGGAAGGGAATATTTAGATAAGTGGTGTTTTCTTCAAATTGGCTGCATGCGTATGCGTTGGAGGGTTTGTACGTCACTGACACACACATACACAGATTCAGCTCTTGTTGTGATGGGGGAAGTGTGTAGATATCCCAATTTGTCTTGGAAGTGTTCCCTTGTGGTTTGAGGCCATAAATAGAGATATGGCACAGATCAGTGTAAGTTGAACTTGCTCTGAACTATGTTAAGGGTTCACTGTGCTACACTTTTGCTTAAGGCCCGAGGTCCTTCACCCTGCAGTGTCCATTTTGGATTTTTAACTCAATTAACATTAACCTAATACTAACCCAAATCCTGTCATGTGCATTATTCTGAGACAAGTGGATCAGACTCTTTTGCTATGAAGTACTTTTCTTTTTTAGTGATAACTTATCTGCTCTACACACTCCTAGCTGCTCCTTGTCTCTGACCTCTAACAGATTACACTGTGTGCCAACCAATGATGGAAGCTAAAGCTCTTTACAGATCAAAATCAATAGAGTAAAACAGCTATACTTTGTTCATCACCTAATAGGGCAAGATTATTCGGCTTTTGTTTATCCGCGCGTGAAGGTAATTCCATTTTATGTGTGCGCCTCTTTCCACTTGCGTGCGCCGCGCGTAGATCATGCACTGCATCTGCTGTGGTAGTGTTGCTTGCAGTTGCGCTTGCACTATTCTATATCAATTCACAGTGTGAAGAGTCTTGCCTATTTGGTGATGAACAAAGTATAGGACTGGTGATTAAGAAATTACATAGTACTTGAGGTGACATGGTGAGCAATAACTAATATAACTCAAGATGACCGAGAAATAATTATCTCAACCGGGTATCGAACCCGGGCCTACCGCTTTTGCAAGATGGTAATGAGTGATAGCTATTCATTTATGTGTCTAAGCTTCAAATTCCCTCATTTCCCCTGCTTCTCTAGCAACAAGCACAAAGGAGAAAAAAAATAATTCGTACACATTAAATATGATTAAGAAACTACTTAGTACTCGAGGTGACATGTTGAGCAAAACTTAATCTTAATTTCCTTCAAGGTAGCTATTAATGGATCTCAACCAGGAATCGAACATGAGTCCTCTCATTTCCATGTCCCAGCATTACTTAGTTATTGCTCAACTAGTGCTGGTGCATGAATTCGTTTGTGGTTTCAACAGTGGATCTATTTGTGGGATTTTCAGATCCATTGCCACTGTGTGGTATGCAAATTTAAACTCCAAACTTGGCAAATTTTTGTAATACTTTAGAGAGCACAGATCTGAAGCATATTTGGAACAAATATGAATTGACTCCACAGAATGAAAAAAAAAAAATCAGTTCTTTATATGCGACAGCTTACAAAAATGTGTTTCAGACCTTTTGGCTTAAGTTTCAGGTTTTCCTAGAAAATAATGACCCAAATTGCTGGTTTCTATTTGAGTTGTATTGCCAAAGAATAAGCAAAAAAAAAAAAGATTGTTTTGCTTTCATTATAGTATTATGTATAATTATCAAGACCAATCACAATGTTGAAAACAATGAACTTAATAGACTAGTAAGAGTTCCTGTTTGGATGATGGATGACTTTTTTTAAACAATGTTGAAGGGGTAATGCTTAAAGGGGTACCACCTGATCCTCAGCTTCGACCCCACCACTCAATCATCAAACCTGAGATTTTGGTATCATTGGAAGGTTTGCATTTTTCTTATTTCATGGTTAAAGTCTTTTGGCTGAACATCTATTCCATTATGATACTATGTGCATTAATATGGCTTATTTACAGTTACCAGAAAATATTTGTACAGTAACCTTTGGGCTATTGAATATGTACAATTACTTCTCACGATAAAACGGTATATTGGATTCAAATGAAATTTTGGAATTAAGGTATGTTGGTGATGGCCTTTGATATGAAGCACAGAAAATTATATGTTGTAAATGCCATTGGAAGCAGGGCCGTATACAGGATTTATTTTGGGGGGTGCGGGACTTCAAAAAAGTGGTCCTAACCCCCTAAAATGGTCCCTTTTTGGACTTTTTGAACATCTCATCACCAAAAAGTGGAAAAAGTTAGGACCTTTTTATTACAAAATCCAGCAAAAAGTGGACCTTTTGACCCTTTTGGGATTTTTTTTTTGGGGGGGGGGGGAGACTGCTTATGGGCCTGATTGGAAGTGTGCCATTATTTCTGTAGAACACATGAGTTGAATGGAAGGGGCAACTTATCAATCATATTGCATTGTAGTCTTTCTCCATTCAAAATCTTGAATGAGGAAGTTTGTAAGAACTCAGGCCATGAACTTTCAAGCTTGGAAGTTGTACTTTGTTGTGTTTGTCAGGAATGGAAAAATATAATTTGCATAATTATGCGACAGTGTGTGTGACATTAGAATGTAATCAAATGTGTTCATTGCAAATTGATAATAAGCAATTTATCTTTGGCTTTAATAACCAGATTTTTGCATTATGAATTATAAAAAAAAGTGGGGATCAATTGAGAAGCTGCTCAAATGACAAAATATTTAAGTTTCCAGCAGGTCAGATATGATAAAGCAAAAATGGAGAAATCAATACTGAAAATATATATTCCAGGTAGTCTGTTTATATTTTAGTTTACAATGCAGAGATTTTCATAGTGCACTCTAATATGAAGAGAATACCACATTTCAAGCTATTTGCTTTGATCAGTTCCATTAAAGACACTATCAGTGATTCACTCGAAAGAGTCCAAATATTTGAAATTTGCAGAAATAGCTTAAAAGTGAAAAATAAGTCTGTAGAATTCTCAAGTTATTTTTTGCAACTGAAAAATTGACAGAAAAGGAAGAAAACCGCAATATTCAAAGATATGAATCCCCATTCAATTACGTGTTGTACTAAGTGCTGTACGGACAGTAATGACTAAAAATTCCGATTCTTTCTCTTATTGCTTTCAGTTTTTAGCATTTGCTGGGTATGTTAGGATCCTCTACTTGTTGCGCAGACATGCAAAAATCTGATTTTTGATGAATTTTTCATTTTCTGATTTAGGCAAATCACTGATAGTTAAGTTGGTGCAGTTTGATTCCGCATTTCCTTTCTATATTGGAATTAGCATAGCATTAGCAAGAGCATTTAAAGGAATTTGGGAACTATCTAGACCAATCTGGCATTAGATAAGAGATAAGTTCAAGTTATATCACTCATTGTTTTTGCCGTTAACGTCCAGTCAACAAAAAATTAATTATGATTCTCTCAAACAGCATACGGCTAAATGCCTTAATCAAGCCGACAAATGTACTGGAATGAGGAGGTTTGATAGATAGATAAGGGCACAAGTATGTGCAAAATTAACAAATTATATTTTTCTAATGTGAAAAAAACTGTATATCTTAAAAAATTATATATTTGAAAACAAAAGATTTAATTTTAAAGCGCATATGCTACCTGTATGTCATGTACGGCTTTAATGGGTGGTGGTAATAATTCGTTTGTCTGGTTATCTGTCTTTGGTTGTAAACATTAGCAAAGGATATAATTGTGTTTTTATAAAATAAAATTGTATATCTATCCGATTATAATATATTCTTTGAATAGGATAGTGCAGAAAGTGAAACAAAACATGAGAACACAATGCATATGTGAATGAAGTGTGGTGTCATCCTCAAACAAAAAGATACAGGTATGCAGCTACAGATATGTGTGTGCTGTGATTTTTGAAAAAATATAAATCCAAGTAATTTTCATTTATCATTGTTACAGGCAAGCCTGTAAGAAAAGATAGCTGCATGACAAAAAAAAACATCTTCCTTGTTTTAACAAAAATGACAGAAATCTGTGGATAATTAGCCTTCGAGCTGACCATATGACTTGAAAGAATAGAACAAGAAATTGACATGTACACCAATTGTAATTCAAGTATGCAATATGCGACAGCAAAAACGGAAGTAGTCACCCGGGGTGTGGGCTTTAATTATAGGTTAATAAACTGCACATTTACTTCTTGTGAGAAAAATTGGACAAATCAATGCAAACGCAGCTGAGATTTTGATGTGTCTAATGTACGAGCCTTCGCAGGAGGAGGGAGCGAGTGCATTGGACAAGCTCAAATTCAAGCAAAAGAAAAAAAACAAAAGAATTTTTGGGGGGGGTTTCGTAATTGTGATAAACAGTAGTTTAAAATATCATTTATCATGGAATTAAAGACAAAATGACCCACTGAGAAAAAAATCAGTCCTGCAGACGCACATGCACTCGAAGCATGTACGCAGTACACTGAGTGAAACTGGACATTTTCAATACAATCGGCTTCACTGATTGCTTGCAGTATGTGCATAAATACGCAGAGTGGATGAATTAGATTTAGCACACTGCAGAATATGTTCCCCCCCAGTCTTATTTTGATCATGTATAAGCTAAGTTTTAAACCAAGGGTACTTCATAAAACCATGGTTCTGATCACGTAAGTCAACAGTGACTATGGTTAATTATACACATTCTCAATCAACCACCACCACCATTTAAGAATACATCCTGATCGGGATGTCTACAGACGTGTCTTAAAAGAAATGAAACACATTTCAGCCTATGACCCGCGTAATTCTCGTCCAATGTGATTGATTTTACGTCAATTACATGTAGATAAACTTAATCCAAGGCATTATATATACTACAGCCCCCGGGATGTCATTGGACCCCTAGGTTGCCTAGAAATTAGTATTGGTAGGAGAATACGTATTGTGTGGAAGGTCGTCAATTACGTGTGCGTGTGATGTGTAGGGGCCTATGCAGTTGCGGTTGGTAAAGTATTACTTTTAAAGCAGCATGCGTGGAAAAGTTTGGTGCTTGCAAGTGTAAATCCTTGGTTTAATCAAAAGAAATAGAGTTAAATTTCTCTCAATGTATGGATTTCTGAAATGGTATAAAAGAGAGAATGCCCGAAAATCAAAGGAAAGGAACAAAGAAATAAGTGGGGTTGCAGTTTATTCCGTAAATGAAGAAAAACACGAAAGCAATGTTTGACATTTGTTAGATTATAGTTAGAACATTAATAGCCCGTCAAGCATTCTTTCTGTTTTCTTTTTCTTGTTTAACCTTCTTTCCCCCCCCCCAAAACTATTAAACAAGAAAGGGAAACAAGGGAAACACGAACGGAGGAGTTGAACGGGGGCTTATCAGTCTGACCAAAAACATAAATGAAATTCAAGTTGATGCTTTCAAGTATTAAATCTCTTGGTTTAATCAAATCGGAAGAAAGTTGACATGATTTTCTGAACTGGTAAAAGATGGAGAACGCCCGAAATTCAAAGGAAAAGCACCAAGAACTATAGTGGGTTTGCAGTTATTCCGTAAATGAAGGAAAAAAAAGAATTGTCAATGTTTGACATTTGTTAGATTCTATATAGTCAGAATTATAGCACACGTTCAACTCCTTCTTTCCATGTGTACCTTCTTTCCCCCAATAACTACTAAACTCTTTGTGCTAAAAAAGATTACCCCCAAAGAAACCCCATTTTGCCCTAGACGGGAGCTACACTTACGATTGATGATATTCCACTGTATATTTATACTCTTCTTATAGCCCCCCGTTCTATTGGATTTTAGTATTGAAAACAATAGAAACGGGTGCTATAAAAAGAGTAGTATGTCTCAGTTGGAGGCGCATCAAACTAAGTGTTGCTCCCGTCCGTAGGACACAGGGGATTTTCCTTTTGGGGTAATCTTTTAAGCAAAAGAGGGGTTTAGTAGTTTTGGGGGGAAGAAGTAAAAACAAGAAGGAGGGTGACCAGGGCTATAGTTATGAAACACACCCCCAAAAAAAAACATAAAAAAAATGAATTCAAGTTGACTGCTTTCAAGTATAAATCTCTTGGTTTAATCAAATCGGATCAGTGAAATGATATTCTGAAATGGTCAAAAAGAGAAACGCCCCGAAATAAAAGAAAAGGGACCAAGACATAATAAGTGTGTTGCAGTTTATTAGCCGTAAAGAAAGAACAACAGAATTGTCAATGTTTGACTTTGTTAGATTCTATATAGTCAGAACTTATAGTCCCCCGTTCAACTCCTCCTTTCATGTTTAAAACCTTCTTTCCCCCCCAAATAACTACTAATAACACCTCTTTTCTATTACCCCCAAAATAAACCCCTTTTGTCCAACGGACGGGAGCTAACACACTTATTTGTTATATACCAACTGTATATATATATACTCTTCTCTAACATAGCCCCCTACGTTCTATTGATTTTTTAGTATCCCGCGGGTTTAAATCATTGGCGCGCTTTGTCTTTTACGTGGATTCAGTGGAGGGAATTATTAGTGGTGTGTACCCTTCACAACTGAGTACGGACTGCTGCTGTCTGTGGGTGGAGAAGTGGCGATTGCAAGCAATTCCAGTGTCATCGGTTTTTGCTATTGTATCGTTGTGCAAGGAAGATGGGTTTGTTTTTTCACCACCTAGGGGTCCATGACATCACGGGGGCTATCCGTAAGATAATGCCATACAAGCAGGCATCCACGCATTCCTACAGAATATCAGTAACCACTGCAAATTGGTGTGATATTGTGACTCTTGCCACAAGAATTGACGGGAGAAGTTAATCCAATGTAGTTGGAAGAGAATTTAATTCTGGTAGAAAGTGGCTTATAAAATTGATTTGAGTATTTTGTTTTGCTAGGCCAATCCAGGGATTTTGGTGTGAACATATTTTGGTCTTAATTTACACTTGCGATTCCCCATAATGTCTGTTGCCACAAGAAGATTAGTGGAGAAGTTAATCAAGATAGTTCCTCGTAGTTGATTAATGAAACATTTTGTGTAGTCAATTTTGCAGTACATGCAATGTTGCCAGATCTAATGTCACCGATTAATTAAATCAACATCAGCTCAGGTAGGCACATAATTCATCAAAATTGTGTTGAAACATGTACACCATATTATTTTACAGGTTGTTGTTATACATCTTGTCAGAAGTTGAGCTATAACAAAAGTTATCTTGACAAGTTTTTACAAGCCTAAAAAACGCTAAAAGTATTTTTTTAATGTTCACTAGTAGAACCCAAAATCCATTTCTTGTAAAAAGACAATTAGTAAACCGGAATAGTAAAATTTTAGAATCCCCATACAAAGCAGAGATCTGTTATTGCTTTTGGCTTACGAAGTAGTCTATACAAGAAGTGCATGGGTGATAGCCATTCAATATGTTACATCAACTTAACATATTTTCCCATTACTCCCTCAGTATGAAAACAAAACAGTTCTTGGAGGAGTTGAGCAAAAAGTCTATAGGCCCAAA
>JAMKCH010008541.1:0-29409 GCA_023653785.1 Ophioderma brevispina
AAGTTAAAGAAGGGGGCCAATGATGTTAAAACCTGAAGTTAAAATAGGACGTGCCTCTTTTCCAGAGTTCAAATTGCCAAGAAATTATCAAATTGCTGCCATGAAATTATAAAATTGTTAAAAATGTGCACGTAGGCTGCGAAAATTTTGAATTTTCATGTTGAAATTCTTTTTAATTTTATGCACACTTGTGATAAAAGTGGATAGCAGAAAAGGAGAAAATGGGGGTCATTGAGTATGTGAACATTTTAAAAAAGGGGGTCATTTGGTAATAGCCTGGGTAATAGGTAGGATAGCAGCATAAAAAGGTGGTCAAGCATTCTAGACGTCACCAAAGTCAGCATCTCACTGACCTTGACTACGCAGCTCTAACAAAGGATGTGATATGTGCTGCACAAAATCTACCATAAAGCATCATTTGAGAATGCTGCAGATAAAGTCAGCCTACATCTAAATGCCAAAGGGATGGAATGGAATACATGACCTCAATGAGGAAGAGAATCATCAATCTATCTGCACTACACACATTACCCAACTCAAAAAGATTAGACCTCAAGTACCTTGGGTCCTCTATGTTGGACAACAATAAAGACTCAAGAGTTAAAAGGCCGTGGCCTGATCGCTAAAAGCATCGTCCCCATACTCCAAGATTTTCTCGGAAGTGGTCATTTTGAAATTTGAAGAAAGCTAATATTGTTATCATTTACCCTGTGAAATCTTAGGGCTAAAGGATATTTGGTTTGGAAGCTATGAGCGAAAATGTACCCCATTTTGGTCAACCGATATCAATTTGCACACATATAGGGCTAAGAAAATCATGTTTTTAGCTGTCACATGAAAACGGGTTGAAATATCAGCGCAAAACTCTACAGATGGGGTTTAGGGGTGAAGACCATTCTATCAAGATGAAAACTTTATTTACTTAAATTGGGTCGTCCCCTTTTAATATATTGTATAACAACCAAAATATTGGCAAATATGGCACATAAGTTTTGTGCAAATTAGCATGTCTTGCCATGCTTCCTTTTTTCTACCTTTTTGATATGTTGTTCGGGAGGGTTTGTACAACAAGTTACAGCAAGAAAACCTTCTGTAGCAATTTTGTCTAGGTCATACCGTAGAATGAGTGGACTAATATGCCCAATCTGTGGACAAAGTCAAATTTCCGCCATTTTGTTAAATAATTGACCATGTATGGCGTGCTTTGGTTCACATTTGGAAAAATACACCTGCTGTTAGAAGCTCAAAACCAATTGAAAAAAAATTACTGAAAACCAAAACCAATGCATATTTTTTTTTATCATTAAAGAATGAACTGTATAAAGCACCGGTTATGTCACCTTAGCACTTAAGGGGTCTATGTTTTCAAATTGAAGAAAATGAGTCTACTATCAAAATTGAGATTATAGCATGATAGGAAAGTGTCAACTTTCAGCTTTCATTTGCTTTTTGTTTGAGGTAAATAGGACATTCCGTTCAAATTTTATGCTCGATTTAAGTAAGCAAGTCTCGCACGTTCGATGCATTTTGTATACATTGTATGTAAAAAGTGCTCACCCTGTGATTTTTAAGCAAATATATTTTTTTATTATTATGACCACATATTACAAGCTTTTTCAAAATTAAAACTCAAAAACGAAAGGTCGTATCAACATGAAATTTGGCACAGATATTAAGCATCCAAAGGGCTGTGAAACCATGGGGCCGGAAGTTTGAATTAGGGCTTCAATTTTGAATTATGGCATAAAGTTCCCTAATTGGTCAGCTCCTGGTTGCCATGGCAACCATATCAAAAATCCGGCTTCATGGTTTTCTTTCTTTCTGCGCATTGTACCCATGCACCTTCTACCCAAGTATGGTGTAAGTGCAAGTTACTGGTAAGCAGTTACGTTTGTTCAAGTGTTTAGCCATTCAGAGGCCCTGTTCAGGTACCATGGCAACAGGATCAAAATAATGACCATTTTTCAAAACTTTTCAACATGGGCTACAATATGATATACAACATGCATATGTAACATATTGGTTAAGTCAAGAAAATTGCAATCGAAAATTGGGCAAAAAACGTAGACCCCCTTAAGTGACCGGCGGAAGGGGGAAAGGACCATTGGTTTCTCTTTTTTTCGCGACATCCGATTTGCAGTTGATTTCTGAGTTTTTGATGCATTTGCGGTTGTCTAACATTCTAATGCGCTTCTTTTCATACAAAAATGACAATAACCTTAAGTTATTTTAGGGTCCCATATGACTCCCCTTGGATACTAATGGATGTCAGCTAATTGTAAACGAGTAATAACGTTACAAACTAATTACTAATGCACTTACTGCAATTCAATTATGGACCCTTGCAATTATGGACTGTACAACTATGAACCCGATGAGAAAATGCCTCAAATTTTGCAACACCTATAAAATAAAAGATTCCCTTAAATTGCGACTTTTGAGTTAAACATATATATCTTCTTGAGTAGATATCAACATTAAATAAGTTTCCAAGCATTTTCGTCTGTTTTCCCATTTTTGCATGTTTTGACAACAATGACCTGTTGCTACAGCAAGTGCTACATTCAGGAACAGCTTTCGAGACATTCTCGAACAGACGCTATCAGGCGGAATGGAACCTACATGTGCATGAAAAATCCAAACAAACAAACAAACTCGAAGAAATTCAAATAAACGAATTCAAATAAATATTAAAAAATAATAAAATTAGGAAAAGCTTATACAAGAACTGAAGAAAAATAATAACAAAAACAGAACAATTCAAATAAAACGCTTTTAGGCGGTATGGGATATGGTCAAATATGTTTTTGGGGTTGTTTGTTTTTGGTTTGGTTTTTTTTATTTGTTTTTGTTTTTATGTCAAGGGTAAGCAAGGCATAAACAGCAGTTATCTAATTAGTAACGCTGACTGATTGGCGCCAAGATAGCGTTTAAACTCCCTCCTGCAAGTCCTGGTTTGATGCCACGTAAGCAGGAATGGCGTTCCATAAGCCTACAGAGAATACGAGAAATGATTTTCTGTGGGAGGTCAAGTTGGTCCTTGGAATTTTCACAGCAAGGTCATGACACCTGACTATGCGCCTAAGGCGAGGGTCAGCGGTGCAAAAGAGTGACAATTCCAACCACCCTGCGTGTAATGTAGTGAGACATACCCCTTAAGTAGGTATGTCAGTACTCGATAATAATGAAACCAATTAAAGGCAGCGGGTGAATGAAAGGAGCCGACCACTTATGAGTCCTTGGCTGGTTTCGAGGTATGGGATTTATTCCGTTCAAATGAAGCGGTACTCGGAGTCTGAAGCGCTTCATGCACCCGCTGCCCTTAATGACGTTCGATAATAATACCAGCCAGCGAAGTGGACGTTCGAGTCGTTTGAGTCATTTATTTTGTCTCATCCTGAAATTAATAATGGATCAAGATCACTAAATCTGGCGACGAGCGGGTGTCAAGATCTCAGAGAACCCGTAGAGTGCAGAAAATCAAGGTGAAAACCCTCGATGGTCAAGATTTTGGCCGATAAAAATCCCTTCGCTAATCAGTGTATGCGTGTGTTGAATCGAGCATGGCCGCGTCATTCAACATACCGGCACCAGCTCCGTTGGACATGTCGTCCAGTAATTTGGCCGAGAACTGGAAAAAGTTCAAACAAAGATACGAGAATTTTGACTAGCTACAGGTATGCCTCTAAAACCGATGCCAAGAGTTGCCACTATCCTGAGTGTCATAGGTCAGAATGCATAGAGTTGTACAACACATTCACTTGGGCTGAAGATGGTGGACAGCAAGAAAATTGCCAAAGTAAACTGAAAATTTGGAACCTTCTGTGCCAAAAGCAAAATTGTACAGTATATAAGATACCTTTTTAACAGTCGGTGTCAAAAGGATGGTGAAACCATGATCATTCGTAACCTCATTGCGAAAGTTAGCCGGACACTTGTGAAGTTGAAAAACTTGAAAGAGAGCTTAATCCGTGATCGGGTTGTGATAGGGTTCAGGTAAGCGTTGACTAAGCGTTATGGAATACTGAAAACTTAAACATTGGCCAAAGCCAGTAGAAATTGTCGCGGCTGAGACGCGCCAAACACACATGCGCTGAAATGACTGATCAGGACAAAATCCAGCAGGCGAAGCTGTCAGGTCTAAGCATGTAGCACGGCGTAAGCAACACGCCCCTGCCGCATGCACAGCGCAATCACAAAGCAAATTCAAACCCAAAGTTTGACAAAAGCGATAAACCTACAGGCAAAAGGTAGGAACAAATTGTGGTGGTCATGGCAGCACGCTAAAGAATACCCAGCTGAAGGTAATCTTTTTTTTTTTTGGCAAAAAAAATTATGGCCACAGCAAGAACCACTTGCGTTCAAAAGGTGCGTAAAAGGCGTGTCAGCAAGCGCAGGCCAATGCCATTGAGCAACAAATGACACAAGCAGTGATACAGATAGCAGCGAATACACACATGCTTACACACAACTACACATGACAAACAAAAACAACCACGCCTTGCCGTTTCACTTAATGGTCAGAGTGTTACTGTGTTACTCGATACTGGCGCTTCAGTTAACGTTTTGTGCAAGTCTCATTATTGATAAGCTGAAATCAAGACCCCAAGTTGCCACACCACAGGACAAAATCTATGCTTTTGGTTCCAAGAAAGAACTTTCCCTTCCGCTATTGGAAAGCACAGATCAACGTCATGTCCAAGTTAGACAGTCCACGGACTTCTTGTTGTTCAAAGGTTCAGTGATCGTTTGTCTAGTTTCACTAAAACCGCTAAGGAGGTTACGCATGATTTTATATTCACAGGTTTACAAGACGCTCAAAACTTCATGTGTCGGTAGATGATTTGGTAAATAGCTACAGTGAATAGATTTGAAAGGTATGGGTACACTGGCTGAACGCAATGATGTAAACTCATGTGGATGAGAATGTGCAACCGGTAGCAACAACCACACCGTAAAGACATTCCAAGTAAGGGAAAAGGTGGAGGCCAGGCGTTGGTAACGCCTGAACGCCTACAAATTTGATTCATTGAAAGAGTCGCTGATACACCAACCCATGGGTATCATCCATTACATGGAGTCAAAACCCAAGTCCAAAGACGAGATCTTCTGTGCATTGATATTAGGGCATCCAACCGAGGTTATACAAAGGGAGCGCCATGTTACACCAACGCTAGATGACATTCTAGCTATCTGATGGGTCAACTATTCTCCAATTCTTGACTTGAAGACTGGTTACCATCCCGGTGGAACTAGACGAAGATTCTAGATTCCTGACTGTCTTTTCAACACATAATGGACTCTGGATTTAAGAGGCCTTAATTTTTGGAGTTATTCAGCTGCTGAGGCATTCCAGAATCTGATTCAGTCTGCCCTAGCAGGTCTTCCTGGAGTAATAAACATATCTGATGACATCTTGGTCTTCGGAAAGGATCCAGAAGAGCACAACAGAGCGTCTTATAAATTGTCTGCAAAGGCTGAGAGAGAAGAATCTGACCCTGAACAGAAAGAAGTGCGAGTTTCCAAGGATAGTCCATAGGATCTTTGGTCATGTGTTTTAGTTTCAGAAGGGGCTATCTCCATCCTGACCAGGTTGAAGCCCTGCAGAATGCAGCAAACCCCCCCTGCCAACGAAAGAAGAGGGTCAAAGTCGTTTAGTAGTCTTGCAACCTATTGCTCAAGGTTCATTCCTAGATAGCAACAATCACAGATCCACTCAGAACACTCACAAGGACTGAAAAAAGAAGGATCTGCGGAAGATCAACATGAGTTTGCTCTCCAGGAGATCAAGGACTCTATATCGGAACACTGCAAGATGCGACTTCAACCCAGAATTGAGAACGGAGGTTGTAGTGGACGCCAGTAAAGTAGGACTTTGTGCCATGTTAGTACAACATATGACACAGCATCAGTCTTGTAGATCTGGCAAGCGATCCTAAACTGATTGGAACAGAGATATTACCAAACCGAACGTGAGGGCATTAGCTGTCACATGGGGGATACAGCATTTTCAAAGGTACTTGTATGGAGGTCATTTGAGGTAGCCACAGATCCACAAGCCATTACTCCCGATCTTCAACAACCCTACAAGCACAGCCCCCGCTGCGCATAGACGATGGTGATGAGATTGAAGGAGTAGACTTTAAGCTCACATAGCGCCAGGGAAAGCAAATCCAGCTGATTACATGTCTAGAACCCCCTCCCAAGCACGAAGTCAACCAGCAGAGAAGAAAAACTGGCAGAAGAGTATGTCAATCTACATCACGTCGAATGCGGTTCCTAAGCCCTTGCACCTAGATGAATCGAGCATGAAAACTCCCAAGGCTGATGAAGTTCGCAAAGAATGCATGAGAGAAATCAAGCAAACATGTGGCATGAAGTACAGAGAAAAGCCAACGTTCAACAAGAATGACATAGATCGCTGGGACAAAGTGAGAAATGAGCTCATGTGCAATCACGCAGATAAAAACATTACTCTAGAGATCCCGCATAGAAATCCCAAGGCAATCGCCAAAGAGCAGTCGACATTGCTCATGAGGGTCACAGGGAGTGATTAAACCAAGCACTCATGCGACTGAAAGTTTGGTTCCCAGGACTCGAAAAACCCGTATGTTGGAACAAACAGTAGCAGGCATGGTTACCTTGCCAAGCATCAACAATTGAAAGAAATAAAACCAACCGGTGAAGAGTCTGATCTTCCGGCAGACCATGGCAAGAGGTCAGCATAGATTCAAAGAACTCCCAACGGCGAGTATTTGAAGGAGTCATTGACGACTATAGCAGATTTCCTGTTATTGAGATAATTAAGTCAACCTCTGCCAAAAGAGTCATTCCGGGGGGGTCGTGCCTAGATACAATTTGCGGCTACGTATTACAGTGACAAATCCGTACCGATAACGGTCACCATTTAATGGGTCATGAATTGAAGCAGTTTGCTGATCACTTATGTTTCGGGCACCGCAAAGTAACGCCTTTGTGGCCTCAGGCAAATGGTGAAAGTGGAGGGAATGATGCACATTGAAAAAAGGCTTACCGAAAAGCACCCCAGACACCCAAAGCACTAGGCAAGAACTGAACAAATACTTGCGAAACTATAGAGCAACCCCCCATAGCTCGGACCGGTGTCGCACCAGCCACACTGCATTGGACGCGAGACGCGCGTAAGACTCCCAGAGCTTCCGCGCAATGCCAAACCTGACAAATCTGTGCGCAATCATGACAAGAAGCTAAGGACAAAATGACGTCAAACGCTGAGAAGAACAAGAAACTCAGTAAAAAGCAATTGCGCCACTGTGTTATTGTACTTTGAAAAGAGACAAGTCCCTAAAAACTCACCAGACCCCATATCACACACACCCATATTGAGAGCCACACGGGTAAAAGGCTCTATGGTCACAGCTACTGATGGGACATCGCACGGTCACTAGAAATGATCATACTTTAAGAAAGTTGAACACTTGAAGGACAGTGACGATGTAAAACCACAGTTGAACTCGGACGGTGATGACTCCCTCACAGTGAGAAAGAAACATGATCATGTCCAAGACAACAGGACTTGCACCTGCAAGACCGCAGAGGCCAGGAGACTGCCAGCACGCCTTTAAGACTACGTCTTGTAATCAGCATTCATCAGTGCACATAGGGACTGAGACTCTCATTAGTGCAACTTCAGTTGTTTACACTTTAGAGGCTTAAAGTAAAATTGGTGCTGGTACACCAAGTTTTGAATTGATACATTTTATTGGTTGGACAACCAATTTCTTCCCATCAAATCAAGTAACGCATCATTAAATTAAAGGAAATATGTCATGATCTGAATATTGCAAATTTGGTATGGATGGAAAGCTTAGTAGCGTAGATTACATATAATCAAAATAAGTTGAAGATTGTCCACATTTGTTGGATTATTTTGCCCTTTCAATATCCCGCCCAATAGCTTACTCGAAAAAGATCGACAAATCCACAAGCAGGAAATGGTGACGTCAAAGTGATGACCATCCATAATTGACGTCGTTGTGACCATCATATCGCCGTGTGGCCACTGATAATAAATAAAACAAAGAAATGAAACAAATATGTCATTCTGTATCTATTTTTTTAATTTTATTATATTTTCTTAATCCATCAATATACAGTGTCAGCAATCACAATTCGAGTCAACACGGTTTTGGTCATCACTTTGACGCACGAGGAGAGCAAAATTGGGCGCTTTTGATCAATGAAGCCGTGGCGAAAATCCGCCCGTTTTCTCGTATGTCAAAAGGCAAAAATTAAAATGCCTCATTTGTGACATTTACATCAAATGTATTTTTTTTTTTCGGGAATTCGTGATGTATGTACATATTTTTTATGAATGTAAGTCAAACTGAGCTGACAAAAATCTTGACTATTACACTTATTTTAACCCACAAAAAAACAAAGCAATGATTTTTTTTTTTAAATCCAAAGGTGACGATTATCATTGTGATAGGAAATCCGATGAGTCAGAATAATCTCATCATAGAAGCATTCTGATGCACAATGCTTATTTTGTTCCATGTAAGGTGATACAGCAGTCTACCCGTATCACACTTCACACCACATATGCAACAGTATGTAATAATACATGTACACAGTACATTACATAGTGTGATTCCCACTCATCTTTCAGTCAACCAGGCATCAGATGTCAACCAGTAGCAAGTGCACTTCATGTTCCATCACCCCACTATTATCTTAAGTTAAAATTTGGCTTTAATCTTGCAATTCAGGTGATTGTGACATTTGGACAGAAATTTGTAAATTCTTTTTAGAGGAGAAAATTTGTTTTGCACAGATTTACCTCTTTTTGGCATTGTTTTGAAATACAGTGTTTCTAAAAGAAAAAAAGTGTGCCAAACTAGAGCACATCACAAAATTCTGTCCATTGATAATCATTCAACCATAATTTTCACAGTACATTTTTTTTTGACATTTGGTTGTGTTTACAAAAAAAAGGCAGAAGGAAAAAAGCAAAATAGTAAAGAATTTGAAGGTTTGTAATGATTGACTAAATGGACTGCAGCATAAATTTGAGTGGACGGACACTGAACATTGAATAACACATGGACAAGTGTTGAGTCAGCCAAAATCCAATTGCCATCTCTCAAGCCAGTCAACAACATCACTGTATAGTTTGTTATGGACACAAGTTACTGTTAGTAGTCATTGAACTTTAGTCACTATGGAACAATTCATCCCATCTTATTGCAGAAGGAATTGACCTTGTAAAATGCTGTTTTCATTCAAGGTGAGGAGGGATGTAATGTAGTGAGACATACCCCTTAAGTAGGTAAGTGAGCCTTGTGTTGAAAGCTAACATGGTAAACAGTACTCGATAATAATACCAGCCAGCGAAGTGGACGGTCGAGTCGTTTGGTGTCATTATTTTGTCTCATCCTGAAATTATAATGGGATCAAGATCACTAAACTGCGATGACCCAACGGTTGGATGTGGTGAAAGGGTGAGCTCGGCCCAGGGATACCAATGATGGAGAAGGCACGTCTCTGGATTGCATATAGTTTGGATAGTGAGTGGGTGTTGCTCCACCACTATGCTGAGCTTGCATATTCATGTTAGATCGAACATGGATTTATATTAATTTAATATAATACCTTTGAGTTGTCTAAAGATAGGGTGCAGCTCGACGGAGCAATCCTTATCGCAAGACAGTTTTAAGAAATTCCGGTAATAGAGGAGACCATGACAGGTCCTTAATGATGGAGATGTCAAGTAAATCGAAGTCGACCTTTACGAGTTGTTCCAAAGAAGTGGAGACTTGGTGGCGTAGCAGCGTCTTTTGGTTTGATATTGTTACAGTTTTACACTTGGCAGCACAAAAAGTAGTAACATTCCATGAAGTTGCCCAGCCTCAAATTCATGCAAATCTTTGTTGAGAGACGGCGCGCTGGGTTGGTCATTTTTTAAACTTTTAGGGCATGAGATTGTAATATCGTCTGCGTGGATGGATCAGGATTCTCTTGTGATTGTCGTCAATATAGATAACAAAAAGAAGACAGAGGATTGAGCCGTGTTGGTACACCTGAATCATCGACTTCTTGCTGGATAGCCTCCAGTTTAGGATGACTTGGGGGAGCTGTCCTGCAGCCAATTCAGTAAATTATCTGAGAGTTCTGAGAACTACGGCAGAAGCTTGGCCAGTAGATCAGCTGGGGACGCAACATTCTTACAAATGCTTTGATGATATCGAGACAGACAATTCTGCTTCTCTCTGTCATTGATGTTATCAGTGGTGCAATGCGAACCATAGGTAAGGAAATCAGAGGTAGAGTGGCCAGGCCTAAATCCAAATTGTCTGTTTAATATCAATGAATGTGTATTAGGATGTCGCCACATTGTTTCGTAGAAAAGTCGCTCTATTACCATCGATATTAAAGACAGCAAGGAGATCGGTCACCCTTTTATAACGTGGGATGACTTCAGGTACTTCCACATCGCTGGCATATTGCCTTTGTCAAAGCAAAGTTGGATAGACGTGCCAGTGGAACCGCCAGTTCTGGGGCAGCATTTCTCAAAACGATGTTTGGGATGCCAAACAGTTCCAACAGTTGTTTCTTTACTTTCCTTGGCCAGAACACCCTATTGCCACAGCTTGAGGTAGTTCTCTGAGGAATGCTGGAGACGGGCTTGTCATTTTCAGCAGTTGGAATGGTAGACATTTCACTGAATAAAGTCGCAAAACATTCAGCAGAGAGGTATGTGGAGTTGCCTGATTTAAGGACTTTGATTTCGAACTTGCTTAGTTTACCCATTAGGCGTCGAGCCGTCCACCACCAGACTTGGCTCCAGTCTGGAGCTCATCTGTCATTGTATCTCTGACTGATCTTGTGCGTGGAAGTAGCTTTCCTGGAATCAGATGTGTACACGTTTCTAGCATTGTTCTAATTTAGGTAAACTTCGGGGGTTCCAAGAGATTTCCCTGGTCTCCAAGCACTGTCTTTTTTTTCTTTAGAGCCTTGTCATAGCCTTCTTTCCACCATTCTGGATAAGTTTCAAAGGCCTTGATCACCTTTTGCGGAATGAATTCTTGCATGGCGTATTAAACTGATGTGTCGGTGACATTCTCACATGATTATCTGGGCAGTCTCTTATAAGTAGCCTATTCCATGCAAATTCCTTATGCCAGTCATTTTTTCTTTTGACAGCTAGGCTTGCCCTTGGTGGAGTCACACCAGATAATGGAGAGGCTTGCTTTGTTGTTGTTGTGAGTGTTGTTTTGGCAAGGTCTGATATTCCAAAGCTGTGATCAATGGAGACTGAAAAAAAAAAGATTTGGAGCATCACTGATGATGAGATCCAGGCGGTTGCCAAATTGTTAAGTGGCTCCAGAAACAATTTGAGTGCAGTAGAAGTTAAAATGCGGCCCTGCCTTCAGCATCAACTGTTTAACCATTCACGATGATCGCAGTTAAAATTGCCAGTCATGGATGTAGATGTTAGCATATTTTTGTGCCAACTGAATTATTAAGCACGTCGTACAGCCAGATTCATGAAAGAAACCCCAGAACTGCCCAAGAATCTTGAACCCGCTATCTCACTAACAAGATTCCAATTGTTTCTTTGTTTGTGAAAAAATGTACGACCCCGTAGGATATACTCCGTGTGCCAATCCAACAGAAAGAAGACGTGTAGGAAATTCATCCGAAAGAGTTAAAATATTTGAAATTTGCAGGAATAGTTTAAAATTGAAGGATAAGTCTGTAGCATTTGCATGAGTTACTTTTTCCAACGGAAGAATTGACAGAAAATGAAGAAAAGGACAGTGTTCAAAGATGTGACACTCCATTCAGTTACGTGTTGTAGTAAGTGTCCTTATTAGGTTGCTTCTGGCCTTATCATTTGCAGGATATGTTCGAGTACCTGTACTTGTTACAGACATGCAAAAATCAGATTTTTTTATTTTCGATTTTCTGATTTATAAAATCACTAAAAGTGCCTTCAATTACTCAATTGGCACTCCATAAAGTGTGTATTTCACTTCTCTCTATGATTTTTAGCTGCTTTGTCCAAATTAAATAAAAAGGATTCGAAATTGTTTCTTAACGTCAAATTCAACAATATTGCACCTTGTGGAGTACCCTCCAGTACACTTGCAATGAAATACAATGTAAAACCGTTCGTCGCTCTAATTCTAGGCACACATTTAAACACAATCCTTGGTCAGATCCGTTCCATGTCATCTCCTTATTTTAATTTTCTACACAAACAGGAAGTCAACCTATTACACAGACTATACTGAACTTTCCATTTGGTGTGTTTACAGGGGCTTTACATTACACTGTTGCATGTAGTGATTATTTGCAAGTTTTTACAGGTGTTTTACATTATACTCTTGTATATGTAGTGATTATTTGCAAGTTTTTCCTTTGTGTTGTAACCGCGTTGTTTTGGGTAAAGTAGCGCATATAATCATGCCCGTGCATACACGCATAGCAAATGCGTTTAATTAACAGTCAAGAGTCACATTGAATGGGAGTTAACGTTTGAGCGTTTGGATTTTTGAACCGGACAGCTTGTCATGAATTTGAAATTAGTTGTTTAGAATTTGGATTTTTAGATTGAATGGTTAAGAAAATAAACGAAATTATGTTAGACCGGTAAACAGTGGCAAAGTAAAATGTATGGAATAGATACATCTCAAAACAGACAAAAATATAGTATCCAAGCATCGCTAAATATACATATCGCCCAACTCTGGTTTAATATCGCTCAGCATTAGTGCAGATCTAAGAACATGGAGATTGCTGACACTAAGGCTTTTCACACTGAGCCAGTGATCGATCGACTTTTGCGATCGATCGCTATATGTAGACACTATGAGCTAGAAAAATCTCAATTCCCTTGGCACAGTTCAGTAGCTTTCATTCACCAATGTATTTAGAAAAAACACCCCCTGGTTTTTTGGTATGATATATGATACCCAGGTCACACAGGGTAAGTTCATGTCAATGTATGTACACGTACAACCCACTGAACTGTGTCCTTGGTGGATGAGCATATTGTAACTCGTTGTGAGACTTCAAACCAGCCACCAAATTCATTATAATACTTCACCAACTCTGACACACATATCGCTGTTGTGCTTCCTCAAATAACAGTACACATTCGTCCAATAAATGCACTTACGTAAGAGTCTATCCGCCATGTTGAATTTCCTTACTCAGTCCGTTCAATTTCATGAACGGAAAACTCACTATTTCTGTGCGGAAGCAAATCAAGGTGACAAGTCATATCATTTAAAAGATGGCCATGTACCTCGGCATTTAAAAAGTCAACTACAACCACTGCCGTAAATGCCTTAAAAAGAAGTATTTCGTGAGTGCAGCAGCTCATTAAATCCTTTCTTTGGAAAACTTTTACATCGTAACTAAGGCGCTATTGCGCATGCGCGTCTAGTATTCAGAAAACGGCTGCACTAGTCTTCAAAAACGGCGATAGGACACTAATTCATGACAGCGGTTGTTTTGGAGAACAATGTACAGGGCTCAAAATAGGGTGCAATTGTGTTAAAATGTATACCATCATTTTTGCCAATCACAAGGATTAAAAAGGTATAGTTTCCCTCTGCAGTTTATAATTTATATGGTAAAAATGCTTCTAATCTCTCCTAAATGGTGTCAAATTCTCTAAGTTGTATTATACCTGTTGATATAGTGGTTTCACATTGAACATTTGACATGGAGTAACATGAACTAGCATTTCGCGGTTCTCGGCTTTCGCGCTCATTATATTCAAAGAATATAAGCTGTTAAACATACATGTATCTCTGACTGATCTTGTGAGTGGAAGTAGTAAAACATCACCCATACATACACACATATATACTTACGCACATACATAAATACAAAGACGCACAAAGGATTGCTAAGTGGTCCTGTCAGCTTTGCTGGCGGGCTACTGAAAGGTGCACAAGGTCTGTGGGTGGCATTAGTCGTCAGAAATTATCAGGAATTAAAGACATCTTTGAGTATTAAATTTTATAGGTGTTAAGTCAGATATACTTCATCGGAAACCTTGGGCCCTGCAGAAGACTTCAGTCGTTCAGAGAAGACAATTGTTCATCTTTCCAACAAAATCTCAAACTTTGCTTACCCATGTTAGGAACAAGCATGAAAATACTTTTAAATGAGCTAACAAGTTGTAGAGCAGAGGGTTTTTTTTTTGGTCACCTGCATGTGTGATAGACATGAATGAAGTACCGGTATGAAAGCAACTATAGTCCGGCGGGAGCCATAGTCCGGGCTCAATTGACGATAACGGAACAAAGCGTGAAACTAATGTTGAGTCAACTTAATTTAAGTGCCCTATTCCTTACCGTTGTAGCCGGACTATGAGTACGCCGGACTATAATTACTTCTACACCTGTGCTCAATATTTAAGGTAAAGGAAAAATTTTGAATTTTCAGGGGAAACATAATTGGGCACATTTTTAGCAAAGACGGATTTTTTTTAATTATTTTGGGTTTTTAAAAAAAGTAGAGAAAAAATGCCCGAACAATATTTTGTAATCCGAAACAAAATGACAAAAAAAATAAAATCTCCAATTCTCCCATACCACAAACTTTGATCGTTCCCTGACTTTGGCAAATATACTGCTAACCTTGACTGCGCAAAGGCACTCACCGTTGATAATCGGGAGGGAATCCATATATTTCGTAGGTGTCATTTGCGACACTTAAGCTTGGTATAGCTCCGTATGATATAGCGGTGGAGTACTCTGTATAGCTGCAAGGAACAGGACAGTCACATGTTCCAAGAGAACCATCTTTGAACCTCCCTGTAAATAAACGGTGGACGTTCCATATAGAAGTCCTAAGTATGTAAATGAGATATTTCCATTTATTCCGTCAAGCGTTACTGCACAGCAGCATCATACAGCGTATGACGGAATCAATTGTAATACCTAATTTGCATACTTGGGATTTCTATGTGAAACGTTTACGAAATTAACACACCCTAAAATGAATAATTAACTGTAATTATAAAATCGAAAGGTTAAACTAAAATAACAAGTCCTTAATCTGTCAAATTAAACCCAATGGATAATGTTATCAGGCAACTGTTCAAGAGATTCCTTGGACAAAATAATATTTTATTATTTTTATTATTTCATTTTTTTCAAAACTAAGGAGGTAAACCTTGAACCTCTAGTTTCACCTCTAGTCTCAAACCTGTAGTTTTGTGGTCATAGTTTCACCTCTAGTCTCAAACCTGTAGTTTTGTGGTCATATATGAGCATGTCAGAGAGTGCGTAATCTTTGGACAACGTATTTCAATACGGGGTAAAGCAAAACTTGATGTACCTAGTGTAGGCACATCAGCTCCATCGTGTCAATACCGCGAAAGTTTCTTTTTCTATTAATTTAGTATTACTGTGCTCAAATTAAACATTGAGAAGGTGTACCCTCAGATAGAGGCGGAAGATTTTGACAAAAATCGGTAAACGTTTCATATAGAAGTCCCATGGATGCAAATAAGGTAATACAATTGATTCCGTCATGCGCTGTATGACATTGTGAAATAGCGCTTGACGGAATGAATGGCAATACTTCATGCGCATCCATGGGATTTCTATATGAAACGTCTACCCAAAAATCAGCGGATATTGGCTATAACATGACGCCTAGGCCTATTCATTTGAAATGATGTGTATTTAGTGTTCAAGTATAGGTTATAGGTTATTAGGGTCAATGAATTCAATGAGATGTGTTTGAAAAAGCTAGGATGGCAACCATATTGAAATTCAAATCAGATATTTAGGTATTAGTCTATTTCTACTCAATAGAAATGGAAGTAAATGTGACGGTGCCTAATCATAGATAATTGAGCTCTCGTATAAAATAAACATAGTTTTAACAAGCTTGGATGATATCCATATTGATTTCATTTTCATAAATGAATACCAATATAATTACAAACAAATTATGCATACATGAGTGTAGAACTTAAAATATGTTTTGTATGTCGAAATACCATAGCATATTATAACCCTGATATTGACTATACCGTTGTCTACCAGCACAATTTGTGATATTAGTTTTATTTTGACAAGCCCGTATGTTAAATTATTCATTGTGTACTCGTTGACGCGGTTACCTATATACCAAAACCCCATTTTGCTACATTAATTAAACTGAATTAAAGCGAATGGCCGTTTCTTAACCATTTTTTATAAAAAATCATAATGCATTAACGATATCTAAAACAAATATTAAATACATTTTAAATTAGTATCTTGATGTTGAAATTGAATTACATTTTCTCATTCATTTTTTTTATTTGGAATGATACTTACGTAATACTCTTTGACAACACGTCTACGTTTCTAAGGACTACAAACAACCGCATTACCAGGGTATCTGTATAATTAACGACCCAATTTTTTTTTTTTTTTTTTTTTTTAGTCAGGATTTTTTTTGCATTATCAAAGGAAGCAATTTCGTGATCCACAGTCTCCGCTGACCTTTGGTAAATATCTTTTCGTTACAATATCATACCAAAATGAAAGGGCTAGCTCACGAAACGCAATTATTAAATGTGTGTGTGTGTGTGTGTTTGAACAAAACATGGTGTTTTTATGACTCATAAGAATAGCCTGCTTACCTTTATCCTCATTTTGGTGTACAAATTGTCACTATGTCTTGGTACAGATTGCAGAACCTCCCAAAATACACACTATATCATTACCCCGGTCCCTAACCGTGAACGTCAGCGTTAGCCGACGTCACCAATACCCCCAATTCCAACTTCCCTCTTTCGTCTTACCCTCCCCAAAATGCAGCATCTTGCAGGGGGCGGGACAGGCCGGAAATCCAACCTCGGCATAAAGGTAATATGCTATTCTCTTATGAGTATAATAAAAAAACAAAACCATTGTTAGTGTTTCAGACTCATACAGAATACTGCTTATCTTTAGCAATCCGATGTTGGATGTACAAATTGCATAAACATCACCATCCTGCAGACCGGTAGACGGAGGAGGTGCAAGATGCACAAGGAATTTTCCTATAGATAAGCTAAATACGCGATTAATGATAAAAAGGGCATACTACTACCGTGCGCGAATCCATCCTCAAGTCCCCCCGAAGGACTAGAAGCTTCGCGCCAGGTTGTATCCCTACCTGTACCACAAAAGGTACTCACTTCAACACTGGCTAGGATCCGGCCGCTGCAGCACTTCCCTAGCGAATGCTCCACGATGGGAATCCACGTTACGAAGGTAACGACGTAAAAGGTTGTTGCGAGCGCCACGGAGACTGTCCTCGACAATTTCGCGCAAAGGACCCTCGCCCAGGAATGAACTCCAAAGAACTGACCCGTGCCGAGTACTATGAGCGTAGACCGAGGCGTTCCAGTGGACCGCAGAGGATTCCGTGATACGAAACAACCCAACGTGCTTAGGTAAGCCGTCTCTTGCTGCCCGTTGAGTCGGCAATGTATTGTAACGACGAGCTGTTGAGTGGGGCCCGTAAGGGCGCGTGTTCTCCTGACATACCATTTGAGCGGCCTTACCGGGCACCAAACCCTAAATCTGACCCAACTGATTGAGTGCAATAGTACATGTGGTGAGGTATGAGGAGAGGCGGAGAAGGTACTACATTCAGTGTGGCAAGGAAGTCCGGACGGAAATGAATAGTAACTCCTAATTGGAGAAAACGAGACAATCACCTACGCCAAGCGTGTGTTCTGAAACAACGGCGCCCGTAAGCCACGAACAAGAGGAAAACAGCTTTCGAGTGAGGTCCACAGAGAAGCGTCTTCTCGTTGGTTGCGAAGCGGAGATTTTCCCAAGAACTCCAGCAAGGAGGAAAGGGTCCCAGGGTGGAACTATCCGCCGCTGCGGAGGACGTGAGTTTAAATATGCCCTCCATAACATCGTATAGTATCGCGGTCGTTAGCCTGGAGCCACCTACGCGAAACCCGCGCGAGAATTGCCGATTTGTAGTTGTGGACTGTCGCTGCTTCAAGTCCGACTCAAATCGTCGGTAAGGCATCTGCTATCTGCCCTACAGGGACTCGGGTTGGAGAAACAGATCTCGCCCGGCACCACCTTAAGTAGGGAGCGAGACGGCGAGAGTAATGTTCTGGCGAGTCGAGCCTCTCCTTCCTCGGGCCAGCGAGATCGTCAGCTTTCCTAGAAAAGGCCCTCCTCCTGGCAACGTTGCCGGACAAGGTCATTCCGTCAGCTTCAGATGCTTTCCCCCCAGCTGGATTCCCCCGGGGCCCCGGCCTGCCTGAGAAGATCGGTACCTTAGGGTACCAGCCGGGGGCCCCCGCGAGTTTCCACCAGAGGCCGGAACCAGAGGTGCTGGGGCCAGAATGGGGGCTATCAGAATGACGTTGCAATCCTCCTCCGAGACCGTTTGGCGGACTACCTCGGGATGAGGGAGATGGGGGGCAAGCGTAGGCCATCATTCCGTTCCAACTGATTTGACATAGATCGATGGCGAACGCCCCCGGTCGCTGAACCGGGCCATACACCGAAGCTGACGATTGGGCTCGCGAGGCAAAGAGATCTATCGACGGTAGAATATCCGGTGCAAAGATCGTCTAACGATTTGAGGAGAAAGTGTCCCCCAGGATATTGGTCACCCCGCATATGCCTCGCCATCCCCAGGCGTCCCCCTGCCGTTGCCACCAATCATAACATCTCAGAGTATGCAGGCAAGGGTTGGGACCGAGTCCCCCCCCTGCCTGTTGATGTATGATACGACGTTGTATTGTCGGATCTGGATAAGAATCACCCCGTGCAACCTCTCACTTGGCTCGAATCGCCTCAAGCGGACCTCCTGACGCCAAAGTTCGAGTAAGTTGATTGAACAAGCCTCTGTCTGGGACCAGCCGTCCCAGGCCCGTTCCTCCAAGAGGTGACCCCCCCCCCCTCCATCCCCAACCCGACTCGTCGGTCGATATACGTGTCCCCGCGGAGGTACGCGCAAGTACAGTGAACTAAGGTTGTGGAAGAGATCCCACCATTCCAGCTCCTGTCGGATGAGGGGGTCAAGGGAACAACCGTGGTAACGGAATGACGCTGGGGCGGTAATGGCGCCAACAGTTGGCAGCTGAATGGCTGCATGTGTAAACTTCAATATGGAGCCATGTCCACTAGGCTGGCCATCAGCCCCAGCAACCTTCAGCCAAACTATGAGTGGTGTATGTTTTTTTTCCCGTCTTACCTAACGGCCGGATAACCACAATTTACCGCACATAGATATATTGAAGAACCGTTACCCAAAAAAAAAAAAACACTTTACATGGCGGAGCCTTGTCCGTCGCTTAGAGTCCTTGTAAATAGCAGCCAACACGTCTTGTACATTTTTTCATCACCTTATTACATATAATTTCAGACTGCTCTTTCCTTTACATCCACTCCCTTCCCGGCCGACATCCCAGACAAAGACTGACTTTCAATTCTACACTCAATATACAAGCCTTCTTTGACCAATCAGAGACTAGCTTTTTGCCACTGCATGCATAATACACCACATCACAATGTCCATGCATGTGCTCTACCCTACCCTATTAAAGCCTTTCACAGGGAGCATGGGTCAGTGCACAACAATGGCGTTTTCCCTCTCAGCCACACCCAACTTTTAACTTCCATGCACTACCACATATGGTATGCACTTTATACTATGCAACATGATAATATCAAAAGTAACATTTTATATTTATTCAAATTTTTCAACAATTTATAGGCCCAAGATACCTAGTTTCCACATTATATACCCTTACAACATGCCATGCCCCTCCCCCGATGAAAGACTGTGTCAATCTTCTAAATAACTGAAATAGCCGTGTAAAGCCTAATATAAACCATTTACATATAAATACCCATATGAAACAAAAAAAATAAAAATTAAGAATGTTTTGGTCCATTATAGTGGCAAATGACAAGTTCCTTCAATGTAAGATAACACAATTCAATTCAAGTCCATCCATACGGAAAATGACGCACTAAACCAACTTTAACCGGACACTCAACAATATTTAGGGAAGGGGTCTATGTTTACCCGCCGGGTACCGCTACTCCATGCGATACACACGCTAAAGAATCCCCAACCAACAAACAAAGCGAGGCCCGAGTGCTAATTACGGACGTCACACCTGCATGATCTGTTGTGTGATCTATCCAACCAATTACTGCCACGGGGTTTGTGCATGTACACTCAGTGGACGAACAATGCTCTGTGGACAACAGTTCCGATAGCCGTGGTGAAGTGCAATGAGAAATAGTGACTATCGAAACCAGCCAAAACGGTTATACTGGAACGATTGTTCATGGATGGGAAATTTTTGAATAAGTGTGGTTTGGCTTTGTGCATATACGACTGTCAAGTGTATAAGACGATGTCAGAACTAAACCACTGACATTTTCGCTAATATTGACTTCGATGTATTGCAACACCAATTGGTACTAATTGTCTACGAAATTAATTATGAGTCAAAATGAGAATGAATGTAATTTGAGAATTTTGGCACGGGCAAGCTTTCTGTGCTTTGTATAGCGCTATATACAAGTGACCCAACTAAGTTTAATTATATTAAGCACTGGCGCGCTTGTTCAATATGAACTAACGATGTTGTAAAGAAGTTCGTTTGTGGACGATCAACTTTTTTTTTCCTCAGATCTCCATAACTTTGACCAGTTTGCCACTCGTAGACTTCTGTTCTGCTGTAAAAATGTCAATACTGACTGAAGATCATGTCGAGATTTGAGGAATGACGTGTCCAATCGGTAAATGTTTCAACAACAGAAACGTTAAAATAATCATCTTCTCCCGAATTCATCTTTAGGTCGTTAGGTTGTGACATGACCGGCAATGAACAATTAAAAATCCATATACAATCTCTCATGACTTTAGAAATTAAAAATAATTGTCAGCATACACCCACGTTTATGTACATAAGTCATCACAGATGCTGGAAATCTTATGCTTCCCCCTACAACTTAGACTTAGCAATACAGTATATCATTATCGGTTGTGGATAAATAACATTATTATGTTACACAGTCACTGCCTAATGTAAATACAAGCCACATTTTTGAACACTATAACTATTATGCTCTATTGAGCGCATCTGCATTAACCATTTGCTAAGCCCTCTTACGGGTACTCTACATCAAATGTGAACTTCTGAAGTAATAAGAACCATCTCATCACACGATAGTGGGTACACTTGGTACTAGCTAGCCACTTCAGTGCCCGATGATCTGTCCGGATTTTGAAATGATAGCCAATCAAGTAGTATTCTAATTTCTTAACTGCCCAAACACTTGCCAACATTTCCCTTTTCAGGGACAACTGTAATCTTTCTTCGCTGCCGATAATTTTCCTGCTTAAGAATACACACAATAGATGTTGCATTTCCTTCACTGCAATTTGACTCAGCACAGCGCCAATGCCATAATTTGAGGCGTCTGTCTGTACAGTAAATTGCCTATCAAAATCCAGTGTGCCAGAATAGGTGTGTCGTAGTCAAACATCGCTTTGACATCTGAAATGCATCCTCACAGTTCGGGATTCCATACCACAGGGTTATGAAATCTTTTTCTTGGTCAATCCGAGCGGTTTTTGCATGCTTCCGTAGTTTCCTAATGAATTTCCTAATAGCCCGTAAGCCTAGAAATGCCCCTCCATTTTTCTTGTGATGGGACGAGTAAAATTCTAACATCCTCAATTTTTGTCATGCATCGGCGGTAAGGTTGCCATTATCCCCCCAATCACATTACCCAAGTATTCAACTTGCTGTTTTGCAACTTTGCACTTTGCCGCCTTTACCGTAAAGTCCTTCTTCCAAAGTACTGAATACACATGCAAGTGAGCGACATGATCCTTCCACGATGACTATAGATGCAAATGTCATCATATATGCACATGAAAAATCATGACAATCACGCACACATAATCCATAAGTCATTGAAATGTGCTACTACGTTTTTGGCAAACCAAATGGTATTACATGTACCTGAATGACCAACGCATTGACAAACTACAGGCATCACGAGATCGTTTCGTTAAGCTGGAATTTGGTAGAACCTTTGGTCAAATCACGATTGGTAATCTACTTAGCAGCACCACTCAAGAATTTCATCTATTCTAAGGCATTTTGGTTGGAATCAAATTTGGATTTCTTTGTGTTCAATTTCCTCATATATCTGAACAACTCGAACCGATCCATCGTTTTGGGGCACCACCCAATAGCGATGCATATTCACGTTTGGTCCGTTTCAATAATGCCTAGTTCTAACATACTATCAAGTTCTTCTTTGACTGGCCTCACGCATGATGGGGCCTTCTGAAGCACCCTGTCGTACAGGTCTGTGATCGATTAGATCAATATGATGTTCAAAACCAAATGTGTGCGACCGTAACCTCAAAAATACCACATCATACGCCGCTACCCCTACAATTTCATTTCTTTGAGATTCAGTTAATTCTGATGCAATATCTACTTGACACATGTTTGGTTTTTCACACAATTAGGGCCACATCATCACAATCGATATTTGCAATTGACGTGTCAGTTACAACTTCACACATATCATTTGATTGACCTATTTTCATGAACACAACTGTATGTACACAAATTGGGTCAGTCTGTCACTCACTCTCATTGTCTATTGTACCATCGTTTAAGTTGATTGACACGCACTACACGCAGCTTCTTGCACCTATCTGGCATTTCAATCTCCATAGTTAAACACCTATCCCAGACGGCGCTTTTACTTGCATATGGTCCACGCCATTTATGTCTAACTTAAGCGGCACATCAGGAAGAAATACAAGTAACTTGATCACCGGGCAGAAATTCTCGCACCTGCGCATTTCGATCTTAATATGCCCTGTTTTCATTTTGGCTGACTTTTCCTCAGTGTTTTTTTTTGCATCTGCCAAAAAGATTTACATGTGCGGTCACGCATTTGAAATTAAATGAGAAAGGACATCCTTTGGCCTCTTCATCCGTATCTATCCAAGCTTGTTTGAGCACGCTAGGCGGACCTCGCACTTGTCGGCCGTACCATAATTCAAATGGAGTAACCGTGTTTTTGAACCGGCACCTCCCTGGACGAAAAACAAAAGCAGGGGAATATATTCATCCCAGCACTCATTTGTTCATCAGTTAATGCCTGAGCATAGTTTTCAGGACGTGCCATGGAAACGTTCCGTCATGCCATTTGTTTGCTGGTGCCGCGCAGAAGTAGCAATCTGCTTATGCTAAGTCTCACAAATACCGCTCTTGACTTTAGACATGACATTTGTGCCCTGATCAATGTCAATTTCTTTTGGGTATGCCGAGTTCTCGGCCAACACTTGATAAGAGCATTGATAACATTATCAGTCCTAATATTAGAAAGTGAGATAGCCTCGGGATACCCTAGTTGCATAGTCACATACAGTCCACAGGTAAGAGTTCCGTTTCCGGAACGTTGAAGAGTCCAACAATATCGATCCCTATGCTCTTGAAGGCACGATCAATCATTACAGCATGGCAATAATGGATACTTCCGCGGTTGTTTACCTTTCTCCAATCATTTGACATATCGCGCATGATCTACAGTAGACTACAATATCTTGGAAAATATTTGGCCAATAAAAATGTTGTAAATGCGAGCCTTATGTTTCTTTCTCACACCTAAATGGCCTGCCTCGTCATGAGCTACCTCAGGAATGAGATCGATATTCTTTTGGAACAACGATTTGTTCAACAGTTGGGCCGCTCAGAGGAACTCTCATTTCATCCTTCTTAGACCATGTGCGTAGTAGCACTCCACCGGCTTGCATAGAAACACCCTCTTTGTTTGTCCATATCATCAGCTACTCACAATACTCTCGTCTCACACCACTCATGTTTGGATCAGAATCGTTTTGTTTTTTCCACCATCTTTTGACGAGGAACACTTAAAATGGCAGTGTCGTCACTGACCTGGGTGTCAAGAACCGGAAGTGTAACCTCAACTTCGGTTGTGGGGGGGGGGTTATTTACAACTAGCATGTACACTTTCAGTTGGGGAATCACAATTGATCACGAATTTGATACATATTCAAACAACTCATTTTCACCTTTGTGTGAAGTCTCAACGTTCTTTCTGCGCTTGACTCTAGTCATCACAGATACTGTTTAACTGAACACTTCAGAACATGTGTCATCTTAATATCATGACTAACAACATCATAGTCAGGTCTTCCACAACAGCCCATTTGCACTGTAACCATATACTACGGAATTTTAATTCTAGTTTTGGCAAGTGAAGTATTACAGTACCACCAATACCTTTAAGTTTCTAACAGTACCTGCCCTCTTGATAACACCAGCAGGGCAAATTTTCACGCACCACAGAATGCTCTCATGCAGAATCGCGCATTTTTTTTACACATTTTTTTGCCTTCAATGTTTCCGTCTACGAGACACTTGTTCATGCGCGCGCGCGCAACATCAGGTTCTGCATATTGCATTTTATATACAGGCTTGGCTTTTGGACCACAGTGGCTCGATCGAGCCAGGCTTTTGGGCACCGCTCTTTATGCCCTGGTTGCCACTGGAAACACGTCTTAATTTTTAGCCTCGTGATCTAACTTTTGTGCCTGTGTTACGTTGACTGTTGTCCATTAGTAGTTTTTGCACTTCGCTGATGAACAGGTTGCAAATTTGGTGCATGCTGCACTGGTACGCTAACAATTGGTAAAACTTTGGATAGTGTTTCGTTCGTGCCTTACCACAACTATAGCATTTTTCACAACTGGCTTGAATTTTGGCGCTTTTGGTTGGCCATGGCCTATGCATTTTCACCATTCAATTTTTCATCACCATTTCTCACGCTCGCGCTATATGACTTCTTTGCCAATCTGCCCTACCGCCACGGTTCATGATGTATATGTCAGCTTCACGAGCCCAGTCTTTGGCCGTTTTGAACTTGCTTATCCTTGAGAGAATGGCTAAATCCATGGCATTTTAGTAATGGCCTGTTCACTAATTATCGATTCTTTTAGAGCCTGAAAAGCACCATGCGGAATGTTCGCAAATTTGGCCCACCCCTCAAAGTAGTCTGTCAAAAAATCATTCCCCATTCATATATCGTGTCGTGTTGGGGGACCACGGTGACGAAGGCAAGCGGTCGATGCTGGCATGGGTCGAACTGGGCCAAGAGGCTGCCTGAAGAAGTGCATGCAGAGTCTTGCGACTTCCTTTAGGGGGGAGATTTGCAAAAACTGCCTCTTGCCTTACCTACAAACTAGGAATCAATGGCTAGCCCATTTGACCTGTGGCCACCCATTTTGTCTCAGCAGCAATTCAAGGCCCCTAAATAACAACTCTATGTCTTCACATCAATCTCGCAAACGCGAAACACGCATGATTCTTCTGGTTTACTTTTGTGGGATTTTGTTGAATTTTCATCAATTGTCTCTTTAGCCTTTTCTGCTGTTCAAGTTTACGCACTTCAGCTTGACGTTTCTTTTCTCTTATCCTCATTTTCTCTTAAAGCGTTCTAGTGTCAATTTGACGTCTTTTCTTATCTTCAATGCACGTCTTTTTCTTATCTTCTTCATTTCTTAAACGATTCTCGTTCAATTTGACGTTCTTTCTTTTCTTATCTTCCTTCCTTCCTTCTACGTTTTTCTAGTTCTATTGGATTTTTCTTTTGCAATTCCAAATATTTCAACGCAATGCTCTTTTGGCAAACCCTCAGGAATACCAGGCGGAGTTTCTTCCACTCGATACCCCATCTCCGTCAGTTCCTTACGTCTTGTCATAGGCAGTGTGACCACAATATGAAAGAAATCCCTGACCTAATAATACTAGTAATACATACAAAATGTAATTTTTCTAATTACTTCTGATATCTTAAACATTGCAAGTTGAAATGAAGCAATATATTAACTTAATACAATATAAATTTCACATCACCTTACAAACTTGAAATGAACACTTTAGCATCTTTTTGACTATGATAGACGCCCTACAATAACACTTATTTGCCTGTACTTGTTCCGCAGCGCAATCATTAACACTATTTCTTGCAGACCTGCTTCCCGCTTCAATGGCCCGCCCCACTTTCCCGCCAAAGCACACAAGGATGCGTAGACATCACCACAACTGGTTAGCACAATAATTATGTAGAAAAGTCGATCATCTCCTCCAATTTGCCATCTCCCAATTGAAACACACCTCCACATAGAACTTAACTTTGTTTGTCTGTCGATGACCCACTGCTTCCAGGGATATAACAACCAACATTCCCGCAATTGCAATTTAAAGTCTTTCACAACGACGCCGCCATTTTGAAAACACGAACAGTTTAAAATCTGCTGCTTGATGAACACTTTCAATTTTGGTAGAACAAATGACGATGTGAATTAAACCAACAAATTTAGGTAGCCTTTCTTTCCGATTACAATTTTACCTTACTTCCTGTCCTCTTTTTCCTTCCGCTGGCCACCGCTGCCACCACGCCACCCGGTGATGTTTTTTTCCCGTCTTACCTAACGGCCGAAACCACATTTACGCAATAGGTAGAATTTAAGAAACCCGTTACACCAATTACAATGTGCGGAGCCTTGTCCCTCGCCTTAGCTTCCTTGTAACTGAGCAGCCAAACACTTCTTGACCTTTCAATACCTTTATTAACATATATTCATGACTGCTCTTTCCTTTACAATCCACTCCACCGACATCCCAGAAAAGCTGTTTTAAATTCTACACTCAATATACAAGCCATTCTAGTGGACCAATCAGAACTAGCTTTGCACTGCAGATGCTATAACCAACCACATCACCTTGCCATGCATGTGCTTCTACCCTACCATATTAAGCCTTTCACAGGAAGCATTGGTCAGTGCCCAACAATGGGCGTTTTCCGCAGCCACACCCAGCTTGTTAACTGCAATGCACTACCACATATTGTATGCACATTTATACTATGCAACATGAAGTAATCTCAAAATGTCACATTTATATTTAATTCAAATTTTCAACAATATTATGGGCCCAAGATACCTATTTCCACATTATATACACCTTACAACATGACAGAGAGCGAAGGCGGCAGGAGACTCGTTGAGAATCCGCACACACTGCTCGTTTGGCCCCCGTTCCGGTGCGGTCTCGCTAGACCCCGCGTGAGGTCCAATGAGCACCCAGAAATATGGGGTCTGTGTTGGGACGAAGTTTGATTATGAGGTTCACAAGAAACCCCAATCCGTCACTGTCCGCGCTACCAGCTCGAGTAGTAAGAAGGCGCATCGACCTGGCGGGCTGTAAATAACACACTCGTCCCGATAGACACACAGTGACCCCTGGAGCTGAGGTACGCTGACACGGCCTTGACGACCGGGTGAAATTAGAGAGGCCGAAGGGAGGCAGCGCGAAATTGAGAAAGCATGCCCGTTCACCGAAACCGAGCCACACTGATCGGCCGGAGTGAATCGGGGGACATGCAAGTAGGCGTCCTTTGAGATCCAGAGACGTTGCCCAAGAACCTTGGATGAGGCAACGCAGAGGAGGCCAACGTTTCCATCCGAAAACTCACGGGACGGATGAACGTGTCGAGCGGCTTGAGGTTGAGTATCGGCCGCCAATCGCCCGTCTCTTTGGTCCAGGAAGAAAGTTGGACCAAAAGACAACCCAGAAGGGCGGGAAAACGGGATCGATCGCCTCCTTGCGGCCTTTTTTTTTTTGTAGCCGACATCTTCGTAGCCAGGCCTCGCGCTTTCCGGATAGGAGGGAAGTACTGTGTCCCTGAGATGCGAGGACGAGGGGGAGGGCGGAATTCCAAGCGGTAGCCTAGAGCTCATCACGTCCAACACCCAACTGCCCGGGTGGATCTGCTGCAACCTCCGGGAGTTAATCTAGTAGCGGCCGCCCACTGGGGGATATTCCCCCAGCTGAAGTGCCAGAGTCAGTTTGGACTGAGACACGCGGCCGCCGCCGCCCCGTCAAACCTTCCCGGTCTTGCCCCCCCCCCCGCTTCGACTTCGTGAAGGGGGTTTCGACCCGGAAGAACCTGCCGGCATCTTCACAGTATGATCAGTGACAGAGGTGGAGCCGTCGGCAGTAGAGGGAGCTGAAAGAAGGGCAGGGAGTGCGAGACGGCTGCGGCTTCTTGCCCTTCTTCGGCTTTGGCTTCCCTTTGAAGTGAGTGGCGTCAGACTTATCCTGAAGCATGCGCTCCTGGTGAAGCGAGTTGCAGCTTGCTGCGCAACACTGCTAAACTCGCACCAAGAGGGTAGCCTGAGATTAAGAGACCTTGCGCAAATCTGCAGAGAGATCACGATATTAAAGGTCTGCTGAAGAGAGCTGCATGCGTTCTCGCGGCACAGCGCCACAAGTCGCATCGCTAGGGCCATAGACTCTTCAAGCTGGTGCCTAGCTAGCGTTGCTTTCGCCCCGCCAACCGACCCGAATTGCTGAAGACCCGAGCTCGACTCCCCACGCACTTGGTCACCAAATATTTGGTGACTAGGATAGAGAAAGCATCAAGTCTAATCGAAGTCCCAGATTACATGGGAATCGACTAGCCTTAGGCTCCATCCCAAATGGAGAATAAGCCCGGTTGAAGATTTAGAAACCATCCCCTTCGGGAGAAGTTTAGCAATATCCTCATCCAAAGTTGGGACCTTCTGTAACTTTGAGTAATCCTCAGGCGAGACGCGCAAGACACTGTTGATACCACGCGCGGAAAGCGAGGCCCACGGTCTCTCACCCAATGTCAAGCGCCTGCTTAGCCTGATGGATCTCCGCCGGTCAGGAGAGCGAAGGCGCCGGGTGAGAAGGCTTTGTACCCAAGCCACCCAGGCGCAGACCCCCCGAAGGCTCCCCTGGTGCACCGTCTCAAGCTGTTAGATTCATACGAGACCATAGCTCTGATGATGTACGGCGCATCCGCGGGAAAGGCTGGACTGTACTGAAGACTTGCCCGCTTCAGACTTTGAGAAGATGCAAGAACACTGTGCTTCATCTTCGATCTCTTCCTCATTTTTAGTCCCCTCATCTCCGTCGCCATTCGGACCTTGAGTCAGAACCAGGTGGACGTGACGATGTTGTTATACTGCGACAGCACTGGGAGCAGCTCCGAGTGTCTGCTGTTGGGATGCAGCAGTAGTAACAGCACTAGAGGCAACGGTATAAGCAGGGTTGATCTGATCGTGACGGCTTACCTAGGCCTGCCATCCGAGGCTGCGTACCTTGGGCGCGTTGCCTTGAACCAACCATGTTGGCCTGCATCCAGCATGTACGCCATGGTAGCCTGTGGTGAAAACCTTGAGTAACCCGCCAGCAACCCAGGCGGGGGTGCCTGTATGCCAGACTGCAACTTGCCATATGCCCCCCCCTCTATGCCGGCCGGACCAGGGGAGGCGGCTCCCCCCTGT